>VZTO01018033.1:0-34093 GCA_013400615.1 Syrrhaptes paradoxus
CACAGAGTGCCTGAGGGTACCAGTGTTACCAGTGCTGCCATTCGTTGTGGCTCCAGGCTGGAAGCTGCTTTCTCCCCCAGCTTTTGGCAGCATCATCTTTTGCTCTGTTTTCAGAAGGATCAGCAGGTGCGTGGGACCCAACCCCTGGAGTAAGGCAGCAAGGACAGCTTCTGTTTCGACCACCAGCAGAAATATCTAATTGCTTCTGTCTCGCTAATGGCACAATCTTTTGTCCCAAATGTGCATCACCTCCTTCCCAAAGGTGGTCTGGTTCACAGAATGCACCAACCCAAATACTTTATTTTTCTTTTTGTATGGCAACAGGGCTAAAATGGAAAGACATAGAAAGGCTTTTCCAAGTTACCTACTGCTTATACAGCTGGCTTTATTTGCTTTTTTTGTTTAAATGTTGCAAAGCAGTGATCAAGAGTTAATATCAAACATATGACATTGCTTGTTGCTCTTAAGAAGGCTTCCTAATTGAAAATAAAGATGAATAATTAGAACACAGAACCGTATTTTCAAGT
Organism: Syrrhaptes paradoxus; assembly: GCA_013400615.1. Classification (NCBI taxonomy): domain Eukaryota; kingdom Metazoa; phylum Chordata; class Aves; order Pterocliformes; family Pteroclidae; genus Syrrhaptes; species Syrrhaptes paradoxus. The sequence goes on from VZTO01018033.1 coordinate 528, forward strand.
GCCCAGGGACTGCCAATAATGTAACGCAACGTGTGTTTATCTCCTCTGGTGTCTTACATATGTGCTGTAGATCAAAATAATTATTGGATTAAAAATAATTACAGAGGACTATTCCATAACAGCAAAGGAAAATGAAATTAAGATATAAAAGAGAGGGTAATGGGTATGTTTAGAATTGATGCAGTGGGGACATATGGGGAAGGCTGTTCCAGATTGTAAGGAGAGGCTCTCCCCCCACTGTCACCACAATTTATTTGTATACAAAGACAGAAAAAGACTGTTGATGCAAATAAAGATACCAAAAGTATTGTGGCAATCTCTGTGTGGTTTTAATGGGAAAGGTGTTAATTCTGAGCTTACAGTGAATATAGAACCAGAGGAGGTGTTTTACTAGTAGAGAGATAGTTGCTGGAGAGTGCCAGAAAGCAAGAAACATGTCAGGAAGGCTTGTAAAGATTTTTTTTTTGCTTTCCACTAATGCATTGATTCCTCACATTCCTTTTGTGTTTGTATTTACTTTGAATTTGCTTGTTGTTTTGCAAATTGTTGCTGTTTTCTGTTGTGTCAAAGCTTTACAGGTGCCTGCTGTATCGATCAGTGTGCAGATTCGGTGTCCGCGCAGGGGGCTGTGTGTTGCCTAAGGATGACACTTTGAAGCTAGGGCTGACTGTTCAGGTACCAGGAATTAAATTAGCCAAATGCCCTTGAATTCGGGGGTTTTCATCAGGTTTATTAGGTCCACAATAGCCAGCAACACTCGCTGTAGCTTTTTACGAAGCGTATTTGATTCTTAGGGCTGCTTATAGCTGTCATGCCATTTGAGCTCTTTTAGCCACACATGCCTTATGTCCTTGAAAAAAAAAGTTAAAAGCTTGATGGATGTGATTGCAAACATATGATAAAAATACATCTGTGGAAGTAGTAGGAGATAGAGCCACATGGAAAGAGCTTTTTGGAGCAGTGCGAGGCTCTGTATGCATCATGGCAGCAGTGTCTGCTGCCTGCCCGGGTCCCCATCGCCTCCTCTGTGCCCTAGTGTCTGCTGGTATTGTATGGGAGCTTCACACGTTGGGCTTGCTTTAAACACTGTCCTGTTTGAGAGATTCATGTTCAGTTAAAAAGCGAATTACAATATTGTGAAGGGGTTTTTTTTCCCCTTTGTTTTGAAATTCTTTAGTTTTGTCTGTTCTATGTGTGTTTTAAGGAAAGCGGGTTAAGACTTCAGCCGCACTAAATTAATGCCCAAGGAGGGAAGGTGTGCATGTGAGCCAAGAGAGCAGGACGTCCAGTGTCTGATTAGGCCATTGCCAGGTCCCAAGCATGCTGGGGTGCTAAGCGGTGATGGGCCTGTCTTCATTCTTGCTGTGTCCTGAGCTGTCCATCTGTAAAGGGAGGATGTTTTCTCTCTTGGAGTGTTATTTTAAAGCTTAGTTAATGCTATATGGCTCCAGTAAAATACGTTTAATGTATAAATAATTTTTTCCCTGTTTTAAAAATAACTGTTTAAGTACAATTTAAACTCTCCAGCTGATCAGCCAAAAAGCCCAGAATTTTTCAACCCATCACTGCTAATAATAGAATTACTGTCTAATTAGGGCAAAGTTTATCTCTGTGGATTTCTACAAGCTCTCTTTAATTTCCAGTGTGACTCTTGGGCTTGCATCAGAAATTGCTTCATTTGATGGTTTTGTTGTGCATGATGTTCATAAAAGTGGCAATATTTCTCTACATTGTGCACATTACCGTTTTCCTTTTGTCCAGAGGATTTACAAATTGTACATAAAGACTGATGAAACAGTTTCTTCTGTAGCATATTTATAAAGATTATCGCAATACCAGAGCAGGGCTGATGTGACCATACTCTGTGATTCCAAATCCCCTGAGTTCCCATTAGGTATACCCTATATGCTTTTTGAACTCCAGTGGGCAGTAAGTCATTGGTAGCATTGCTGTTCTCAGAGCTCAGGGCATCTAATGTTTTCTTTGGTTGGTTTTAAATTTTGTTTCTTTTAACCCCTGAGCTAGTCACAGTTTTGGGAGTCTGTCAAACTCTTGGCGATCTTTTTTCTTTAGACCAAATGTTGTTTCCAGTATAATGTAATCAAATTTCTCCCTAATTATTCAAGCTCTCCCTAATAGAGCCTGACTGTAAAGAGATGGTTTAGCAAAAATGAAGTATGCTGATAAAGATGAATATGCATGTTTAACAGTCTGCTCAGAACATTCATATTTGCATTACTAATAGTTCAGTTTTCAAAAGATGTGAAAAAAAATAATAAAGGATATAAAATGTTATTTTGGGGAAATCTTTATATAAATTATAGCCCAAGGATGAGAAAAGTGAACAGCCTCACTTTTGTGTATTTGAAAAAATAAATCAGCACTATGGCTGCAGTAGAATAAGTGAAATTTAAGCAGAAGTTTCATGGTAAAATTTCAAGTTAAATTTTGACTTTATCAAGCTTAGAGAGATTGTTGTTCCATATAGACACAGTATAAAAGTTTCTTTTTATAGGATTTTTTGGGGGGAGACTGGAAGAGGAAGGGGCGATGTGTACAATATCTTTCTCACATGAGATGGTACACTCTCTTTGTAACTCTTTATGGTTGGTGCATTTGCTAATAGCTGAGACCGTAACCATCACTAAATCCCTTATCATATATGTTACCAAGGTCTTTCAGGCTTCAGGCAAGAACAGATTTATTCTTCAAGTAAAAAATTTGTGGAGACATTAATGCCTACCATATGGTAAATATACTTGTTAAACTGGATTTCAGCCTTGATCCCATTATTGTGCATCAGCCTTACTTCGTGAGAACGCATTGGAAACATGGCTAATGGAGTATGTCTGTAGTCTGGAGAAGTGCATGGTAAATGTCATGGGGACTCCAGGCCAATATGTTATCCTGTATCATCTTGTTATGTGTTTGGGCTGATGAACACTGAGTTTTGCTTGTGTGTTGCACTGCACGTTACCTCATAATACTGGTTTGATGTGTAGATCTACACTTTTATGTCAAGTAACATGATTGCATAGAGGTACAAAGACTGCATGCAATCATCAGCCAAAATCCTTTTGAAATATAATTTAATAACATGATTTTCAGTCATTAAAATAAAAAGCACAACAGAAATCCAACTGTATTCTTGTCTAATAAAAGATACTGTTCCTGTCTGCAGGAGAAACAAATACAAGCCCCAGTGCACTCTTTTCTCGATAGCCTGTTGATGCTCAGGAGTTCTGTGCATGACATCTATGAGAGTGACTCTTCCCAAGACCCTGATAATTGCAGAGAGTTGAAAGGGTGAGACAGCAGGAACAGTGGCTAGACAAGTGAGTTACAGAGGTTCTGTCCCGTAAGGGAGGCATTAACGGGGCCTCCTCATGAACTGGTTCACTGATAGCACTCTCAGAGCTTCATCCCAGCCAGGAGGACTGTCCAGACATTCATTTATTCTGGTGGACACAAGAATATCAGCGTGGTTGATGGGTGAGTTGAACTTGGCGAGTGTTAACTATAGTTTCTTTCTCATAGTCTGATGAGTAAATGTACTTGGCTTTATAAATTTGTATTTGTTTCACATGCCCGGTTGGCAATATTCAGTTTATGCTCATGAGTTTCTGCTGTATGTACAGGCGAGCCAGCAGTGCTGACAGCTATCACCCATGCTATTGGCACATTTTCACAATTCCATCCATATTTTGCAGAGGCTTGAAATTGTTGTCAAAAAATGTAAGATTGTGGGCAGAGCTTGCTTCATCCCTATTTATGAAAGTTACCTGACCATTTTAGAATAATTCTAAGACCTGTTTTCAGCTATTTGCATGTTTGCTGAGATTCGACCATGCAAGGTGTACATAAAACACTATATAGTGAAAATTATTTGCTCACATTGCTGTGCAAAGTAATAGGATGTTAAACAAAAAAAAAAACCAAACAAACCAAAATATCAAACAAGCCAGTTTCTTGCTAACTTTCTACATGTTGCCAGCAGCATTGAGTCAGTGATATAGACAGTTTATGCTGGGCGGTGCGTTGTGTTTTGCGTGCTTGGATGCTGATGCCACACTGGTGCAGCGCCTGCAGGCAGCTGGTGTATCCGCCCTGCCCCGGGCCGCAGCTGCCAGTGCAGGCAGCAGCAGTGCCAAGGCAGCAGGAGAGGGGTGTGTTGTCAGGGAGAAAGGAGAGGTGTGCATCTGAGCTCGTTTTTTTTTTTTTTAAACAGTGATTTTTCTGTCCAAAAGTTTATTCTAGAGGTCAACAAAACAGCAGATAAAGCCTGTTCTAAAATGCATACTTACCTGGCACTGTTGTGCTCTTAGATAGAGAGCCGCCAATTTCATGTATGGTATGGGCTGTGACCAAAGCACTTATGAATAAGAGTTTACTTGGGGTTTTGGTATCTTCCCATTTTTAAAATCAAATATCATCACATGTTAATTTTCAAAAAATCTAAAGTAAAAGGGAAACTTTAGAAAGTTCAAAAAGCTGAAGACAGCCGTTTATGCAGGATGCATGTCTTATATGCTGTTTTTCTTGCTGTCTCAGTCTGGCTGTGCTGTTGCAGCCAATTCAAAAGCCCAGGAAGGGCACACTTCCTGGATCCCGGAGAAAAACAGTGTACGGGATGAGAGATTAGGGTTGACGGGGTTACCAGCATGGAAACTTGCTCAGTGGTGCAGGATTTGGGGGAGGTGGCATGGACTAATGGCTTGCAGATGAGGCTAAAGAACTGAGAATACCTCAACTCTAATCCTGGCTTTTCCACTCTGTGGGCGGGTTACTAAATCCCTTCAAGACTATGTCTTCATCTTTAAATAGGAATAATACCTACCCTTAGAAGTATTGTGAGGATTTATGTATCTATGCAGTATACAAACTGAGTGCAAACTAATAACTGCTTGTGCTTTGTATTCAGCATCAGTGCAGTTGTAGTCTAAGGTGGTGGATGTTACCTTTTTCTCTTGGTGACCGTCATAACGATTCTGACTTTGAAAGGGAGTTTCCTTACTAAAATCCAAGTACTGAAATTGCAACACTTTGATCTTTTTTCTTTAGTCTGTATATTTTTGCTGCTTTTGCCTTCTAAAAGAAGGTAAATCTTCATGTTCTTGGCAGATTGCTGCCAAGTTACGGTTCTTTAGCCGTCAGTGTCACAGCAGTTACAGTGTTAGCTTTAAATTAGCTTCTCGGATATGGCCATCTGCATATGGCCATGGTACCTGTCGTTCAGAGGGCAGTGAATAATCGGGGATAAGGCTTAAGAGAAGCAGCAGACTAGAGTGAAGCAGGAAGGGAGAAGTCTGAAATCTGTGGCAGGTGACTGGGTTTCACAGCTCTCTACTTTCCTGCTGCTGGCTGCGAGCCGGGGGCTGGCGGTAGGGCAGGGGCAGGGCACCCAGCAGCTAGACTGAGCTGCTTAACCAGGAGGGTGATTTTTTTTTTTCCTTCTTTTGTAAGGGCTGACAGAATAATATTGAAAACAGTTCCCAGTATAACTGAATAGTTTAGCTTGTCTAAGCACAGAGGAGGAGGAAATCTTTCCCTTTGCAGTCTTTTGAATGCATCTGCTCAAGGGTTGAGAGCAGGCCACTCCCTTCTGCTCCAAACTAGCCACTGGGGACAGCAGGGACATCCTTGAGAGCAGCATCTCACAATGATCGCCTATGTGCACTGCCTGCCTGCAGACCCCATGGTTGGGTGCCTCGGCAGGAGCAAGTGGCAGCCCAGCTGCAGCGATGAGGAGGAGGAACTTATTCCGCTGTATTCCAGCAAAATGGGAAACACTCACGCCAAGCTGCCTGGGCGCCTCAAGAGAAAGTTACTGAGCAAAGACGATAACTCCTTCTGGCCAAGTAAGAAATATAAGTTTCTTTTCCTTAGTTGTTTTGGTTGTTTAGCATTGTGTTGTCATTATTGAGGAAATAAGTAAACCAGATTTATTAGAGAGGAAAATACTCATATTTCTCTTAATCTTTTTGAGGATGAGGGTGGTGAGAACAGTTTTCCTGTTAAAAAAATGTATTTCCACTTCAGGAGAGCGTACAGAAATACTGTATCCAGTGGGACCACTAAGTTGTTAAAGGATGAAGCTGTCTTTCTGTATGTGATATGTCTACGTTTGAGAGGTCTTAAGCGTTCGCCTTCAGTTCAATAATGCTCCTTTTCAGCAAAATGATTGTTTTACGTGAGAGGAGCTGTTGATGTGGCACTCTAATTGAAAGCCATGGAAACAATCAGTGTCTGAAAAGGTCAGAAAAAGTAAGAAAAAGGTCTGACAGACTCAAAGACACTTAATGCAGTTGATGAGTACTTATTTTTTAAAAAAATGTACTTTTGAATAACCCTAGGTCTAAGGTTATTTTCCCTCTCAAGGTAGGAAGAAAGAATTTCTGAATTGTGATGACTCTCTTTTAATCTGTATAGTTTCAAGTTTCACTGGCAAATACAGATGGGAAATAGAGAAGAGGATAGACAATGGTAAAGTTCAGCTGTTTTGTTTTTAGCCTTATTGCTTGCCTTCCCTTTTTTTCTGACCACCTAAGCAAAGGCACCCAGCTGTTTGTGGAATGGTTGCTCAGAGAAGTGTATTTAAGGGCTATGGGGGAGAAATTTCACGAGACAAAGAAAGCTTTTACTGCAAAAGCCAGCTGGCTGACTATTTTGTACCAAGCCTTTAAAAAAAAAAAAAAAGTAAGTACATGAATATATTTGCAACTGTATTGATTTTTTTCCCCTCATTAGTCTCACACTGATCATCTGACAATGGCTAGTCATTACCAGCAACTGAAAAATCATCATCTCACCACACCATGCTAACACCTATTAATGAAACTAGGCAGATTTCTGTTTTCTGTATTACAATATTCTCCATCTAAGTGCTAAGCAAGCTTCGTTTGATGTGCCCTGCTGTAGGGGGACTGGGATTTACCACAGGGCTGTTTCAGGTTTTTTTTTCAAGAAGTGATTTCTTAAAATGAAGGGAAAGAAATATCCAGCCCACTGGCTGAATTTTTGGATTTCAGAGCTCAGGATCAATTCTGGTTCATTCAGAGGGGAAAATGAAAATGTGTCCTATGAGTAAAATTGTCCAGTTTCTATACTGTAGGACATGGGTAAACTGAAGAGGCTGTGTGTGCCAGAGGTGTTTGGGACCAGCTTCAGGGATACTCTTGGAGAGGAGGACATAGCCCCACTCTGCACCAGCCAGCCTGGGCCGGGACAGTTTTGTTGCCCTTGCTGGGTGACAGGTTCGTTCGTTCCTATGAACTCATGAGTTGACTTTCAGAGCTGGTTCTTGTGCCCTCGGAGGTGTTGCTCGGGCAGCTGAGCTCAGGGCATCGGAAAGCAGCCAGTGCTCTTTTTGAACCTGTTTCTCTGCAGTGGGGAAATGGGATTGAGGGGCATGGGCAGGGCACTCGGGCATCCGTGCTCCCTCCCCACACTCTGCCTCCTTTTTCTGCACTGTCTGCAGGGAAAGGTGCCCATCATCTGTCCCCCACTTTCTGAAATGCCCTGGAATTTAAATTATAAAACTTTTTAGAAGAGTAGAGAATGGGTAACAGAGCAGTACTTGAAAGAATATTTATGTTACTATGGTATTAGATAGTAAATAAATGCTGATGAACTTAAATATTTGCATTTAAAAAGTTTGGAAACTGAAACAGGGACTTTTTGTTGGTTGTTTTTGCATTTAAATAGCTGAGTCATTTCAAGGCACTGTCCAGTTTCTTCCTGGATGAGAATTTAATGACCTCTGAATTGAAATTATTTAAATAGGAATGCAAAGAAGAGGAAGAACCTGGGAAACTTTCACATAGCTGAGTGGTGTGGTGTAGTTCCTATACACACAGTGGGAGTGTCTGCTCTCTGTGTCCAGGTGCATTTATTTTTTATTGTTGAGAGAATAATTTTATTTAATTCTGTTTAATGTTTTAAAAATTTTGTACGTGTGATTTTGTTGATTTATAATATAGCGCTTATATAAGCAATTCAGTTGTTTGACTTGTGATCTATTAAAGCTCTTTAGTGCAATTTCTGGTCCCTAACAGTAAACTTTTATATGTTTCAGAAAAAGTTTCTTGTTGGTTCCTTTTTGTTTAGTTTCACTGATGTCTGTTATGACCCCCTGCAGAAATTTCAATATTTAATGTTGAATCCTTGAAACAGTGAATGGCAAAATCTGTTAACCTGCTTTCTGCCCTGACTTTTCCCAGGAAAACCACTTGTGTTTCAGTGGTGGTGTTCCACCGCAGTACCAGAATGTACACGAGACACCAGCTCTGCCCTGCTGGCTCCCTTTCCTTCTTCACCCATTCCCAGTCTGTAGAAACAAAAGAATGGTAACATAATTAAGCCATCAGTTAAAAGCATAATTTGCAGGACAGGTACTATTTCTCTTTGAGATAGGGAAGCTGTGTTGCTTCTAAACTCTGTTAATGTTTATTTTAAGGAACAAAAGTGTTTAAGAGTGGAAGTGCTTTCTGGGACCAGGTCAAGTGATAACTGCAGAGCACAGCAGGGGACTATTGGCTGAGCTTTATCTCTGTTGATAAAGGCCTCCCGTTGGGGTCCTTACTGAGCGTCATGAGAACTGTGCTTCGAGAGGTTTCACAGTGCTGATGTACTCCATAGAAAATGCCCCCGGTAGTGTTAGGGTTGTTTGAAAACATAACCCAGTCAAATTATTGACTTTCTTGTGGTCTGGGGGAGCATCCTTGCTGAGGGGATCTTGATGGCCTGAAGCAGTCGTCCCTGGCGGTCCTGCTCAACTTAACAGCATCTCTGCTGCAAAATGTTCAATATTTGTGGTGTGATGTAGCAACTGTGACAATCAAGTGACCATGTTAGGGTTTGGGCTTTTTTAAGCTGTAGCGGTTGGTCTGATAAAACTGTTAAATTAGTGATACTGTGAAGTGGAAGTTCTGCGTTACCAGCTCAGTCTTGTTTCAGCATCCATTATGCCGTTTCTCTGCCATTCTTCGCTGCCAGATTGACTGTAAAGAGACAACATAGGATTGAAATCAGCTGGAGTGCAGCAATAGATCCTTTAACAGCCTGCCTGCAAGACGAACAGTGCTCCAGTGGTGGAGGGACTGTCACATCACGTGTTTATGTACGATTACAGACAAGCTCCAGTGGTGCCGGGTGTTTGGTAGTTGGTTCTCCCACAGCAAAGTTGAGCTGAGATCCTCCACTGACTAGGTTCAGCTGAAATGTGAAGCGCTTGGTTTGGTTTGGTTTAAGCGCGTGCAGAATTGGAGTTGGAGGCTGTTGGCAGTGACTGGTGCCGCAGGAGCCTGTCACCTCCTCTGGGTTAGAGCATTGCCTGCCTCTTGTGGTTTCCGTTCCCACTTCACTTTTTATCAAATTTGTGAAGTTTAAAGATGTGGTATGCTGTTGCTAACCTAGCTAAACTGTGACATCTGTCATTTTTTTTGTGATGTTGAAGTTTTGGTAAGGATTTTGGAGGTTTTTTCTTTCTTTTATAGATGTGGGAGTGAGCCACATCAGATTACTTTTAATGTTTGTTAAACAGTAGCTTCATTTACTGGGATTTTTTTTTCTCAGTGTTTTATAGCCTGCTAGCTCATGAAAGAATGCTTTGTTCTTTTCATTCATAACTCTTTCTGAGGAAAACACCTGTCTTATCTGTAAAGCTGAGACCTTTCTGTGTGATGTGTGTTTTGTGAAAAACGTATACAATTTGAAAGAATAATAACTAAATCTATTTATAAATTAATAGGATGTTCTGAATCAGGTTGGGCATTTTCTTATTCACTGTTTGCTGTGGCCTTTTTTGTTCCAGGTTTCTCTTCTGATAGCGATGAGATTTAAATTTCCCCTTTAAAGGATGTTTTATTATTAAAAAAAAAAAAAAGACAGAATCCTTGAAACTTGGGAGTATTCATCCTTTGCCTTCTCATTTAACAGTGTGAAACAAAGACTGAATCTCTTTCCATCTCTGCAAATTCTAGGCTGTGTGGAGCACTGAGCAAGCCTTTGTGTCCTTTCGTTCCTGAAGTGACAGAAGGGCTCAGTCTATCGCTGTGAATGGCTGGGACGACAACTTACAGAGCCTCATGCAAGTGACTGGCCATCCTTGATCCCAGCTTTATCTCCTGCATTCAGTTCATACCATAACAGCTGACGTATCAGATTGCATCAGATAAAGCTGGGAACTGGTTTGTTTTGAAAAGAAAAAGTAACTTGAATATAATTTTTATTGCCTGCCTAAAAAAAGAGCTTTTTTTTCCCCCTTTTCTTTCAGCATCCTTAACAAAGGCTTGCCTTACGGCTGAGTTTTCTTGGAAGTTTTGTTCATTTGGCGACAAGAAGCCATCAAAACCTTGGAAAGGAAAGGAACTTGTCCATTTGTACAAAATTACTTCTGGTCTTGGGTAAATAACTCTGGGCATTTGGTGGCCTGGGTCTTGGTCTCCTGTACTGTTGCGATACAATCCATAAGCCATTTTGAGAGCCAAGACGCGAGAGCGTTGTCAATGAAGAGAGGGATAAAGAAGAACTTGGAATATTCTGGGTAGAAAGAGACCAATGATGTGGTAAAGCACTGAGTAAGTGGATCAGTAATGAGTGTGAAGGCGTTGCTGTGTTGCTTTGCTGAAAGAAAACTCTGCTTGCCTGGCTGCTCACTGCTAGGTGTGAACTTGCACTCACTGTTGCAAGGAGGTGCAGGTGGTGGTTGTTTCATGTGTTCCTCTATGCCTGTGAGCAGAGGAGAAGCTGTATGTGGCACTTGGGAGCACAAGGAAGAGGTGAGGAGGTTTTGGTATGGAGCTCATTAATATCTCGTAAGTGGGTTTGGAGGAGTCTGAAAAAATAGAGAGTTTGGGGACATCTTTTGTGTAGTGTTTTCAGCAACTGGAGCAGGGAGCATCTGCTGTAATTACGGAGGTGGAGCAGTGTAACTGCAAATCCACATGTGAAACAGGAGAGACTGGAAAGCCTGTTGTTGAGGATGGTGGTTAGCGGTAGACTGAATAGGCTCTTCAGTGCACAATTTGATTAAGACTCCTGGGGTTTATGGGTAGTGGGTACGGTATGTGTGCAGATCTTACTGGGAGTTGCTTTATCGAGTGCACTGTAGTCAAGAATTGGTTTTGAGTGGTATAAGAAACTTAGACTCAAATCAGATTAAAGCTGAAACATGGTGAAGAGAATGTGAAACTCCACGGAAAAAGCATAACCATTTTAAGGGATGCCTTTATCAGGCTGGCTAATGGAGTCATGCTAGAAATCAGAAATTGACTATGGCAGTGTTATCAAAATCCATTTTACTATGCCCTGTTTCTTACTGCGTTCCACCCTTCCCCAGGCCAACAGCAGTTGGAGATGAAGTGATAAAAGGTAGCTAGTTTCTATAGCTGCAGTGCATTTTCTTATGCTGGAGGAGCACTGAAGCAAATTCTCCAGTTAACAAGGCAGATATTAATGTCATCCCTTCTGGAGCCCCTTTCCAGGACTCTGCAGATTGGTGACTTCCACCCATCTCTTGAGTCAGGTTATGTGCCTGTGTGTGCTGGGTTGTGGTGGGAGAGGGCCTTTGTGGCATTTGGCATGTTTGCAGTGCTCCTGCAGCAAAAATCCTCTTGGTGACTTGTCTTTTCTTGTTAAATGCTACTAATGTGAAAATCTTCAAAGGCTTCCTTACCACTCCCTTATTTTTCCTGTGCCAACTGCTCCTTACCCAGTGTCTATTCCTTTGTTTTTTCCTCACATTATCGGGAAGCTAGATGCTTTAATAATGAACCTTTGGAAAGGGGTGATGGTGGGTTGCTTTTCAAATATTTTATTAAGCATCATGTTCGATGCTTTGTGTATGGCATGTGCTGTCCCAGTTTGAATGTAGGTAACCTGCCATACTGCTCTTGCAGAGGCCGTGGTAGGTGGTAATGCAATGGTTAAAACAGTAAATTGCTATTTATGTGATGGATATGGTGACCTCTAAGTTGTGCTCAGAGGGAGCAATATGGGCTGTTGTCCTGGGTTCAGCTGAGACAGAGTTAACTTTCTTCATAATAGCTAGTAAGAGGCTGTGTTTCAGATTTGTGCTCAGAATAAATCTGATAAAAAGTGATGTTTATAGTTGTTGCCAGGACAGTCAAGGTAAAGTTTTCAGCTTCTCTGCTGTGCTAGACAGGAGAAGCTGGGAGGGAGCACAGTCCTAATTACTAGCCTAGGATTCAATCTGAGGTTTGGGATTGAGGCCCTAAGTGGCCAATAGTTCCCATAACATCCACATCATGACCAGTATATAAGTTGTCTTGGGCCAGGACCACCACCACGTGGACGCAACCCCCCTCCCGCTCCCCTCCTGGTAAGATGGGGAAGGATAAGAAAAAGTGGAACCTCGTGAGTTGAGATAATGACAGATTTTTAATAATACCACACGAGGAAAGCAAAAGAAAAGAGAATATAACAATAAGACAAGATATAGAATACAGTGGAAACACTGATACAATTAATATCTCACCACCGAGGGCTTCACAAAAAAGAGGGGGGGCCCTCTCGGCCAGCATCCCCTTATATCCCGGGCATGGTATCGAATAGCCCTTTGGCTATGCCCACCTCCCAGCTTCTGTGAGGAATTAACCCTATCCCATCTGGACCCAGGACAAAGTGAGGGCCCTCTAGAAGGTCGTCCCTTTTTGTTCTGGATCCCCTTGCTCTGGATCAGCTCTGTTTCCAGATTGGCTCTCTCAGGGTGGTCCTTCTCCAGGGCCTTCTCCTTCCCTCAGTCAGCTCTCAATCTAGGACGCTCGGTCTGTTATCTCCATTCTGGGAGCCAGGAACAGGCTGAGCCTTAGTCATCAGGTGAGGGGACAGTATCACTGTGTATCACTCATTTGTATATTTGTATATAGTATTATTTTAAATATTATTGTAGTTTAGTTATTAAATTGTTCTTATCTCAACCCATGAGTCTTTTTTTCCCCTTTACCTCTTTAATTCTCTCCCCCATCCCAGGGTGGGGGGGGAGTGAGTGAGTGAGCAGTTGTGTGGGTTGGCTCCCAGCCAAGGGTAAACCCATCACAGCTGTGCAGGGTACTACTGGTGAGGGATAACCAGGAAAGGGTGTACAGGCTCCCACTGGGGGACCCTGCACAGGCAAAGGAGTCTGGCTCTGGGATGGCACCTCCTGAGACCTGGGAGGGAACCAGGCTGGCAGAGGCATCCGTGCTACTCTCCCTAGTGCCTCTGCCTGCTGGTGATCTTGTGTAGGTTTGCTGGTGCTTGGAGCTGGTGCTGTGGTCCCTGGACCCCTGCCCTAATGGGGTGCAGGGGCTTTGCTCCTGGTCTCGCCTCCCAGAGAGCTCAAGACTCTCCCTGAAACCACTTTTCCTCTGTTGTTTCCTGCATAGGCCAAACTAATGGCTTTTAAAGGTGTCTTGGGTCAGGACCGCCACCACGTGGTCGCGACCCCCCTCCCCTCCCGGTAAGATAGGAAAAAGTAAAAAAAAATGGAACCTCGTGGGTTGAGATACCGACAGATTTTTAATAATACCACACAAGGAAAACAAAAGAAAAGAGAATATAACAATAAGACAAGGTATAGAATACAATGGAAACACTGATACAATGAATATCTCACCACGGAAAGCTCCACAAAACAAACCGTCCCCAGGTCTTGTCCCTGGTCCCGGCTACCCTTCCCCTAAACCCGGGCATGACGTCAGCATGGTATCGAATATCCCTTTGGCTATGCCCACCTCCCAGCTTCTGTGAGGAATTAACCCCATCCCAGCTGGACCCAGGACAAAAGGGAATTGTTTTAAAAGTCTGATAAGATTACAGCAGATTTTCAGCCCTCTGTTGTTTTCCTGCCCTAATCTGGTGACAAATAATTGAAAAACATGCACGCTGCTTGATGCTCAGGATTTTCAAACCTCTGCTTAGACATAGTTACGGATCAACTGTGCTTTTGTCCCTCGACCAGAGCCACTTGCACTGTACTACGGGATGTGATACTTTAAAAGCATGCTCATTCTCTGAAAAAAGCACTTCTTAACTCTCAGTTGGCTTGTGCAAACGTCTTGGAGGTAAAGCAAACTTGAGCTTTGCTGGCATTGCAGCTGGCAGCATAGAAATCTGGCTTATTGATACCTTGTAGTGTTAATAAAAAAAAGACATGTTTAAAGGAATCCCAAATGCCAACAGGCTTAGTGACATTTAAGCATGAGCGATGCCGTCAGTTCATCTGCAGACAAAAGTGGTACATCTTAATTTGTCTAATTACACTCAAACATGCAGACCAGCTGCTTCTGTGAACAAAAGCAGTTGATCACATTATTTTATTAATTGCATATTAATTGCCCTATGCATGTTAACCATATGGGAGACAGTGGAGTGAAGGCTACTAAGTGGTGGAAGAGAGAAAATGAAACAGCAGAATGGTATCTTCAGAGGACAAATCTCAGAATGATAGGGTGCTTGGAGCTTGCTGATATCTGATTTTTAGAAGGACTTTGTATTTTTTTTTCCCATGCTAAATTGTATTTAAAAGTGAGAGGGATTTGAGTAGAAAGGATTGTGCCTTGCGTGGTGACTATGTATTTGTGAAAGTCCTACTGTGCAACTTGGTACTGAATTTGTTTGGTGATTTGCAGAAGGCAGCCTTGCTGGCATGTGGCTGACTGCCTTTGCCTGCTGTGTCAATGGATGCACCCATGCTGCCTGGACTCTCTTCTCATGGAAGAGCCAAAAGGAGCAAAAAACTTCCTGATTTTTACACTTTGTGCAATTTTGCTGCAAGTAGCTAGTCTTTTAGATAACAGTGGTAAGTCTCAAGAAGAACTGTGTTTCTTAGACTGAAAAGTAAAAACATATATGGGTTAGCTGGTGTAAAATACCTACAGCGAAAAGGAAATGGTAGTGGACCAGCTGCCGCATGTGTCTGGCACCAGATTAGCTTTAGATTGTTGAATGATGCTCTTCCCAAAATTGAGACTTTAGCAAGCTACCCTCAACTTTTTTTCCTTTTTTATTTTCATGCTGTGTGAAAGCAGCAGCCCCTTGCAGGGGGTGCACAGCAGTTCTGTCGAGCAGTAAGAGTGGGTAAGGAGTACTTACACAGTGACTTGTCTCCTGTCACCCCAGACTGCCATGATCACAGTCTATAGAGCAGCTCCTTTGGCGGTGCTGCGGGGTGGCTGTCTCCTGCCTCTGGGCACTCGCAGCAGGGACAAATAATATATGTGCAAAGGAAGCTTACTAAAGCAAGACAAAAAACCCAAAGAAGGTCTACCCTGAATGTATTTCCTCTCTCCTTCCCTTCACACCTCTTTAGGAAGGTGAGCAAAGCCCCGTGCTGGAATTTTTAAGCCGATGAAAGGGCAGCTGGTTTCGTAGGAGGAAGACCCAAGGGCAGCTCATTGCTTGCTTAGAAAGGAAGTGGTGAGTTAATGGCAGATCAAATAGAAATATGTCTAATGATGTGAAAGCAAGCGCAGGACTGAACCTGGAATATGCAATGATTTAGGGAACTCAGTCTTGTCAGTTGATAAATCTGCTTGCTTGGGTTTCCTGAAGTGAGTATTTCAATGTTAAAGGCTTAGTCCCAATTCATTGCCAACAGATGGCATTTTGCTTGCATTTCCTAAATGTCTCAGAAGAGCTGGGAATGGGAGAGATTGGTTATTTACAAAAAAAAGGGGGGGGGGAAGGGGGGCACATAGTCTTTGTTTTATTTTTCAAAAAAAAAAAAAGCCAAACCCTAAAACCATTTTTCAAACAGTGTTGGAAAGCACAAAAGGAGGCACAAGGATTGCGCAATTAAGAAATTACTAACAAGTAGTTGAAAGACAGATCGGATCTGATTTATTCTAAGAATACGTGGTGCACAACAAGCAATGACTCTGCCATTCTTATGCTGAAGTAGAAATTGGGGCAGAGGGATTGTTTTCTTTGGGTTTTTTTTAATCAGAAAAATGCTTTAAGTGGCTCATCGCAATCACATCTTGATTGGTACTGTAATAGACTGCAGTGGGATGTGGATTATGGGGACGATGTATGATTGGAAAGACACAGCTTGAATTTTGGATTGCAAGCGATGAGTGCCCTTACAGCAGTTTCAGAAACAGCGCCTGGCTCCTGAACTGACCAGTTGTGACCTAGAGTCATTGGAAGAGAATCATTGCGGAACCCCATGATGCCACTACTCCAGTCACAGCAGAAGGGTACTTTAATCAGCCCCCCTGCGTCTTCTCTGTGCAGGCATGCAGGCTGTGGCCTGACTATTACTAATGTAAAGGCCGAATTCCCCAAAGCACTGCTTGTGGCTTTTAGACTTCAGCTCCTGACTTTTGTTTGGAAACTGTTTTTCAATATGCTGGTGACTGTCTAGCTTACTAGCAAGGGCTTGTCCCCATCAGCTGAGCATAAACTAGGCTTCTGGAGAAGAGGGAAGAACTTGTAAATGCTGTGGTTGAAAGGCAAATTATCCACCTTTTCCATGGGAGCGCTCAGCTACCCGCTCTGCCGAGGGGTCAATGGCCACACTCTACTCATCCTGAAGGTCTTGTCCTCCGTCCGTCTGATTTCTGATCTGAGCCACAATGACTTTGGGACAACTTTTCCTGCTCTGGTTCAGTGTTCTCATTTTTTTGCCCACTGTCCTTTGGGCACCTTGAGAAGGAGTTTAAGAACAGTGAAGTTTTATGTACAAGGGCTGTGGAGCATGTTTGTCATTGCCCAAAAGCATCAACAGAAGTTTATAAAATCATGTCTCTGCAGTTTCACCATCTGTTCCAGGGAGGCATAATTAAACTTGTAGCTGGGTAGCACCTCCAAAGAAGGTTTGGCACGTCTCCTAACTGAATGATCCCTCATGGTTGTTCTCAGTGTCAGCTTCTAATTGGCCTGGCCATCCTTTTGTTTGTCAGACGCTTGCCACAAACACGATGCTACAACTAGACCAGGGACAGTGGGCTGCTACTTCGCAGGTACAGGGAGGTCCCCAAGCAGATGGTGGTAGAGATGTTAGGTTAAATAATTAATAGCATCAGAGAAAAAGCCCACTCTTTTATGTACAGTAGCTGAAGGTGAGTGTGAGTTTTTTCTTGTGTGCGATGCTAACCTTGTCCTATTAGGTTTAATTAATCTGAAGAGGAGCAGGATGCAAATTGTCCTGACATATAAAGAAATATTTTCAAAGCTTACACGAACACAATGTTTTAATTTCTTAATTCTCAGAGGAGGATGTGCGCTCTGTGTAGAATATTAGACATTGTGGGATGTGTCATACTTTTAATGGCTGTAGTTTCAACCACTTTCTTCAAAACAGCCATGGTTTAAGAACAGAAGTGCAAATAGAGTTTTGGTGTGCATCAGCTTAGATGATTCCTGGCATGGTGGCAAAGCAGGGACCCTGTTAGGTGATGCTTCTGTCTAGCTCAAGTGGACTGGGATTGAAGTTTATTTAGTGCTGCTTTGCAGTGTCCTTAAAGGGTGCCAAAGGCTACAGCTGTAGCTGTTCATTGTAACTATCATCCGTAACAATGGCAAAAGGAAGAGATTTTTGATGCACGCTACATACTACAGAATAATTTAGGGAAAATATAGCTGTGGTTTTGTTGACTGGTTTTCTTGAGGGTGTAAATGTTATTCACATTAGCTGTCTTATTGATCTCCCACCTCCTTCTTTATGTTTAATTGAATCTTCTGCCCTGGAGTCAGGCCTGCCCTGGAGCTGGCAGCAAGCTTCCCACCTTACTCTCCCAGACTATTCTTAAATTGGGCTCCTCCTCTCTTCTCAATAATTTATGAACTAACATCCTGTCCTGTTCCAATTCTGTAATACCACAAGCTGTCAGTAATTAACAGTCTCTGGACATATCTGTAACCCACAGTTGAATTTGGATCATTGTGTATAGTTTAAAAATGCAGCTGCTGGGATACACAGTAATTTTATCAACTAGTGTGAGATGGCAGGGTCGTTTGCTTAGTAGTAGTTAATTACTGATATTGCTTTGCCTTGTTCTTGCTGTCATCTTAATAACAGCTACTGGGATGTTTCAGGAATGACAGAGCTGGGCAGGACTGGAGCATTGATTGTCGCAAGCTTATTGTCTGGGCTGTAAAACCCCTGGTATTTCTGAAATTCAGAAATTTATTTTTAGGCTCTACATAGTTGTCTTTGTATTTGTTTATGTGATGTCTCCACTCTCTGATCAAGTGTTGGAAATCTCTGAGTCACAGTGTATCTCCTGTTGGCAAAATGATATGTTGAGAAGCTCTTTCAAAAATATGTTGGTAGTTTTAGTGTATTATACTTAGTGGTAGTTGCATTTCACGAGCAATCCAAATAAGATTCAAGACCAGGCTGGAATGGGGCTTTGAGCAACCTGGTCTAGTGGAGGGTGTCCCTGCCCATGGCAGGGGGGTTGGAACTTGATGATCTCTAAGGTCCTTTCCAACCCAAACCATTCTGTGATTCTATGATTCTATGAAATGCACCTGTTGAGCAGTTAATGTTGGCTGACCACAGTGCGTTGAGAGGTTTGGGCTGCTTGTTTGCTTATGATTAATAGCAGGGATGTTTGCATCTCTGACACTTAATCAAACAGGTAGTAATAAAATTTTAAGTTGGCATCCACATTAAAATCTTTTAAAATTCAGCTAATTAGTGGTATGAATTTAGGAGGCCATTCTTTCATTTTTAAAGCCTTTATTGAGAGTCTTTTTAAGAAGATGCTGATCACATGAAGGTAGTCTTAAAATTTGTTTCCAAAATCTGTCAGTATTTGATCATGTTTGAGATCCACATGCCCGTGGCCAGCTGAAGACGTTCTCTGGAGATGCTGTGGTACAGATGTTGGTTCAATTATTTCCTTAGGAGCTTAAAACAGGTTGCTGAATCCTGCAGCAATATAATTATTAGGTGAGTGTTACATGGACTGGATGCCTTACTTCAGTTGGAAAATACTGGTTTTCAGGACAATTTGTGCCATTATTTAATTGGAACAGACCCAGGTTTTCAGATTTTGTCACAAATTTTAGGGCTTTAGGGATAATACCAAATGTCACAACTGCTGAAATCCATTTATTATTTGTGAGCCTTAGCTTTTACTTACCATTTTACTGTTGTGTTGTGCAGATAATATTTTCAGGGGAAGTTTTTGGAAGTTTCTAACTAAGAAACAAAACTTTTTTTCCAAGTTGCTGTGTGAGACAGCACTTGGTGCTTCATTTTGACATGAGCAGTTACATGACCGTACGAAGGTTGGTATTTTCCAAGGAGCTTAATTTTTTTCATTTATAGATTGCAAAGTTCTTAGGATACTAGAGGACATACTGGACTAATTTTAAGAGAGGATGTCTCCACGCTTACATGTGACTCACCTTGCGTTTATTAAGACACTCAAGGAAGAAAAAAAGAACTGCCAGCTCCTCACACCAGGATAATAACAGTATCAAGAAGAGCAATGTTGGGTGGGGAGATGGAGATATGCTACAAGAATTCTTTCTGTGACCTTCAAATAAGTGAAATGAGTGGGGAACGTGTCCCTTTCTGGACACCCCTAAGGAGAATGCAGACTGAGATTAGTTGAAGATGTCTGTTGGGTATTAGCGTGGATCCACAAGTGCACAGCTGCCAGAGATGGAATTACAGGCTGAAGGGGGAGACAGTTCAAGACAGAAGTTCAGAAATGGCATTTTTGCAGTCTGTTTTTTCTGGTTTTGCTGGGAGTTCTACAGGATGATTCAATGAGAAGACTTAGACAAACTTGTCTGCCTGGTATTTTTTCCATCACTAATTCAGAAGAGAAGCATCTTCTCTTCGGTGCATTAGTAGGGCAAATAAGAGTCACGGTTTTGCAAAGACTTACTTGCTGCAGCTTTTTTTGATGGATTCTTCATGATAAGCTGTAGCATAGGAGCATTGAGGTGGATTTCAAATTTAAACTGAGAGTATTTCCTGGTGGAATTTTAAAGGGTCTTCCTAGGAAGAGAGGAAAGCGCTCTTCTGGGAGCTGACGCCTTAGCTGGGGCTCAGGAATTGGCGAAGGAAAAAGGATTGTGCCCTGTAATTTAAAACAAAACTATGAAACAAAATTGCACATTAACTAAATGTTTTCTCCTGCCTGCAGTTTACAGTGTGTGGGGAGACTAAAAGAAACTGGTGCTTTGTCTGCCGGCAGCCCTTCCCAAATGCTCCCTTTTCTCTCTGGTGATGTGTTTGCATGACAGAGGATCCTGTGGAAAGATGTTTTGAATTGTCAAAGGAATGAATTAGCTTTATTGTGCTGTGACCTAAATAGGATCATCAGATCAATCAGTCTGCTGCTTTTCTGTCCTCTCTAGCTTAGGCTGTGCTGTGTCTCCTTCTCATCTTCCTCCCTCTTCCCCCTGTTCCAGCCAGGCAGGCCCTTATCCAGAGCCTGCAGCCATAATCCCTTATGAGCATCAATAAAGGAGGTTGCTGCAGGGGTACCCTCTTTAAAGCAAGACCTGCTTGGTAATGGCCTGCGCGGAGACAGGCTCAGCACCCGGCTCCCCTGCCAGTTCGCTGGGGCAGAGGTCCTTTGTGGCTTTTTGTTGTGGTGGCTGTGGGATAAAATACTTCTCCTCCTTTGTTCCCTCTCCCTCGTGCATTCTTCTCCTTCTCTTCCTCCTGATCCCAGGTTTAATGAATTGTAATTTCTCAGTAGCCGGGGAAGTATCGCACTTCACCAAGGCTGACTTGAAAGAGGCCATTGTGGGCGAGCGGAGCTGGAGGCAGGAGGGCAGCTGAATGTGGAGCCGCCTGGGACTGCCTTTGTGGAAGGGAGCGCTTTTGTTCTCCTGAAAGATGCCAGGAGAGGGCCAGCCAGGCCTGGCTTGGGAAGGAGGGAGGGAGAAACCCCTTCTGACCATAAATTACTGACTGCTGTGGTCCGTGGAGGTGATTTTGGCTCCATTTAAACACAAGCAAGCAGTTGATGGCATGGGTGAAGCCAGCCAGAACAGGCAGAAAGCTTGGGCACGAGTTTTGAAAACACTTGAGACATTTGCCCTTTCTTATCTCAGGTGCTTAGTGATGTTTCTTAGAGACTGAAGTCTTGAAGTAAAGGTGCAGCTTTCAAGGCCGAGTGGTGGTGGTCTGACCCAGGCAGGAGCCTTGTGAGCCGCAGGAAGGGGTTTGTCACCCTCCAGGGGCTCAGCTTGCCTTGCAGGCCCTTGGATGCCTGTGCGCAGCCTGGGCAGGGGGCTGGGGGTCAGTCCCCTATCTGCTCCCCTCCAACGCTGCAGCTGCTCGGAGGGGGTGGAGGGGGATGTCAGGGAGTAATCCCGAGCACCTCCTGCACAGGCCCTGTCCTGCAGACCTGCTGTGAACAGCTGCCCTCCAGCAGCATCTTCCCGTGCGTCCCTGTGTGAGCTGCTGGAGGGTGTCATGGTGGAAGCTTATTTTCAGCGAGTGACTGATGCCTCAGTAAAAAGCAAAGGCATCTATTTAATTGTTTTGAGTACCTCTGCTTGCAAACGTTTCTACTTTCCCTTTAGCTTGTTGAACAGAGACTCACTGGAAGAGCTCTCATGGTGCAGTTTCCAGCTCAGTTTTTTACTTTTTCTTTCCTCTTAAAATGTCATCAATGCTATACAGTTGTTTAATGGAGGATTTTTCCACACTCTGAATAAAGTCACTAAGGCTTACAGCTTAAAGTTTAGTTTTTGGGATGATGATACATATGTTAGAGGTTTTGATGCATCACTCCTTTCATGAACTTGATATGTGTGTTGGGTTTACGTCTTCTTCATGAAAATAAGTAGTAAAATTTGTCTTGATTAGTGTGAGGTAGCAGGAATGGGTTGCTTTAACTATTCTTGTGATTTGTTTATTTTTTATTTTTTTTTACTTAGTACTTCCTAAATTTTGTACTGCAAGTGTGCATAGGCTGATGAGTGGCAGTAGGAAGGAGAACACTTGATTCTCACTGATTCTTTAGTGTCCCTGACAGCTGCCACTGGTGCTGCTGCTGGACAACTGCTCTGGCTGTGGTTATGAACAATCCAAGAATCTCTCTTTTCACTATTTGCCTTTTCATAAAGCCTCAGCTTCTTCAATGGATCAGGTGCAGTGGTGCAAGGTTCAAGGCCCTGGGTTGTGAATGGGGGCTGGACAGGAGAGTCCCCTTCCCCCAGGGGCTGGATTGAAATATTTTCATGGAAGCAGACTATTTCCAGATTGTTTCACAGGCGCCAATGTTTTATGTTGCTGTGAATGTAGAGGGGTGGCTGTCCCAGATGGCTGTCGCAGAGCAGGTCAGCTGGAAACCCCCTCTAAAGAGGGGAGAGGGCAGGGAGAGGAGCGAAGGAATGGCTGCAGCATTTCAGGCACTCCATGCACGAGCAGCCACTTGTGTTCACTTATCTTCTGGATGTATATGGCATCTACTAGAAATTAAAATCAGTTTAACCACGCAAGGATTAAAAACTATTATAATGTGAACTAAAAAAAGACACAATTTTGCTAATGAGCGTGTCACACATTCATTATTTTGTGCGTGCATCTTGTGCCTTTCATTTTCTTTGCTTCAATCTATGACTTGTTAGTTAGGAAGGAGCTTCTTCTGGGCCAGACTTTGTAACCTAAATTAACAATCCCATACAGTATGAAGTGAGAATTAGTATTTGCTGAATATCTTCTCTGTGTTTCTGTATTCCTTGTGCAGTGGCAAGGGAGTGTGATCTCTGCTTGTGAGGATGTGGGAACTGAGGTGGTGGGTTAATATGAACTTGTCCAAGGTGGAGGAGGAAGTGAAGAGCAAGGTCTCCCCAGTCTACTACCTGCCTCTGAGTCATTTGCTTTTAAAGAACTGGTACTACAGTGTGTGCACACCTAATCTTAATGATGGGTTTATCCAGCTTTAACAAACTTAAATTTTTTTCTGTCAAGATAATTTTAGGTGGTGGTGGTGTTTGGTGGGATTTTTTTTGTGGTTTTGTCTGCTGGATTTGCAACGTTGGAGGCTAAGGTTCTTTATCTGTTTGCACAGTGACTACAAGATAAGTTTTCTCAAACTGCCCCATCTTTTCATTCTCTTCTAAATGTAGAGAGGTAGGCCACAGAGAAGCACTCTTATTTCATGCTTTCACCTCTAACAGAACTGCCATTGGAAGACAATTTCAGTGATGGTTTCTTGTGACAGGAAAAGCGTTTTTAAAAAGCTGTATTGTGACAACATGCTGAATTTCATGGAAGCCAATGGGTTTTTCTCAAGCAGGGAAGAGTTTTTGGTTGTTTTTGACCTGTGCAGACTCTTGAGAGTTGCAGCTGACTGGTGTTTCCTTTGGGGTATCCCCTCATGATAGACATTTTTGGTGTTTGACCTCTTTATCTGCATGACCTGAGGGAAGGTGGAAGCAAAGGAGGGCAAGGATGAAAGGCAGACATTATCTTATGCATTGCTTGTTACTGGGTTTGAATAGCAGCCTCCATACTGGAGACAAGGGCTTGAGGACAGCGATCAAGTGCTTGTTCTCAGGCTGGAGAAATGCTTCAGGGTGGGTTGAGGATCCAATGACAAAGAGCAACACTGGACTTGGCACACATTGCAGCCCACTGTGAGAAGGGGGAACAGTTCCCTGGGCTGTCCAAAGACCCAAGATCTTGTTGATACACAGGGGCTTGACCATGGAAAGGAAACAAAGTTTTGCTTCCCAGGGCTTGCAAGCCTCTGTGAGGTGCCACAGAGACCTCTGGGAGAGTCTGTGTCACTTCCAGTGGCCCAGTCTCTCTCTCATGTGCTAGCTTGAAACTGTCCCCTTCCCCTGTGCAAATGCACAGTAGCTCCTCTTCCCAGTTACAGAGGCCCTTCCTCCATCCTGAAAAAGATTGACACCACACTAGAAAATGAGTTATTGCTTTTTGGGTTTGCTCTTGGATGGCAATGCTGCTGGAGTTAGAAAAGGAGTCGGAGTTTGATGCTAGGGTCATTTTTATGTAAGGTGCTTGATGGAAATCAATGCAAAAGGCAGACGTACCTTCCCCGCCATTACTGCCGTGGCACCATGGTCTTCTGTCCCTTTGGCAGAGGTGAACCAGCCAAAATGTCTCTTGGACCAGCAGCTGCTGGAGAGACATGCTGCTAATGGAGGTTTTGATGTCAAACCCACGTTGTAATGGTAAAAATCTCTGGGTTTGGAAAATACGAATAAAATGCTGATAACAATGTGTTCAGACAATGATGGAGGCACTTGGTTTCTAAGTCTGTTCTATGCAGCGCTCTCAGCCATTTGGTGAAACTTGGAGTGGAGCTCCTGATGAGCATCTGGGTTTTACATGTTGCACTCCAGAGGCCAGATCCTTTGGGGTCAGTCTGAACCCCCCTGCTGCTGGCATTTTTCTTTTTTCTGATGAAAAAATCCTTTTCATTGTTAACCTGAGGGGGTTTCCTAAGCTTGCCTTGTGAGGGAGGGCTTGCTTCTTGAGCCTGAACATTGTGCGAAGGGCACGCCCTGCTGAGCACATTGATTTCGTGCTTAGCATTTTCTTGTTAACTTCTGCACAATTGCAGTTCATTCCTAGGAAGGATGGCTGTGGACCTCTGTAGAAATCTATATTTTTTTAAGGCATGAGGATATAAAATGCACATCTCAAAAAGCTGGGCTATTTCATCTCTGTGCACAAGTGTCATTTGATGAATAACAGGTTCTCTACTGGCCAGAAATAACTCGATTTTGTTTTCCGTGTATCTGGTCCGAGATGACGCTAATAAAAATAAATTAGGAGTGAATGAAATCCAGTATGTAAAATTAGTGGGCTGATGTCGCAGGCAATGGCAGTGACTACGGGGGGAGCAGTGGACCTGGTAAGGGGCGGCAATGCAGAGCCGAGGTTGCACGTTGCGGCAAACTAAGACGCAGCTTTTGCGTCGTTCATAAAGTGGGAGCGAGAGGGTAAAAGAAAAAAAAAAGTGTGGAGGGGGGAGAAAGGGCGAGCGGTGGGAAAGCTGGACGTCGTGATTTGCACGAAAATGCAACTCTCATTTGCAACTGGAAGGGACGGCAGGGCAGAGGCTTGGGGGGAGAGGGGGCGGTGGCTGCCCACCCCCTTCCAAACCGCCCCCCCGGCCGCGGGCGGCAGCGGGGAGGGGCGGAGGGCGGGGGAAGGTGCCCCGGCGCAGAGCCGGCTGCCGCGGGTGGAGCGGGGAAATTACCTGCGAAACTCGCTCTGGCTGGAGCTGCTAGATTTGCAGAGCGGAGGAAGGGGCGCGAAGAAGAGCTGAGGAGTAAATGCACAGGCAGCAAATGTGAATAACAGTTAACTTTTTTTTTACTCCCCCCTCCTCCCGATTTGCATGTTGAAACCGGCTGTTTTCAGACCAGGAATTTACATGTGAGGAGGAGAGATTCAGGCTAAAGGATTGTAAATGGTTTGGTGCATGAGGAAGATCTAGGCAGATTTAGAGTTGTGGTTTCAGGAAAGAAAGGCAGAGAGGAGAACCCTGGAGAAGAGAAACTTGGTGTGCACAGTTTGAACAGGCTTGCTCTGGAAAACAGCCACCTTTCGGCAGCTCCTCCTTTTTATGGGATTCAAACTCCAGGATCACAATTGAAGACCTTGAAAATGGTGGTCTTCATCAACACGAAGCTTAAATCTCTCATGAAACTTTTCAAGAGAAAGAGTAAGTAGTTGGTGCGCGCTCGCTGTCCTTTCGGGAGGCAGCCGAGTCCTGCAGGGAAGTGCAGTTCCCTTTGGCTTTGCTCCTGCTTTCCTGAAGCTTCTTTTTAAGGTTTATAGCACTCTCTTCGTTGAATATTTTGTCATGTGTGGAGGCAGCCTGTGGAGGTGCTTTAGGACCCCTGCTTTGGGATACTGTGTTGCTTTTGAAGTCCCTTGTCATGGGGGTTTTGAAGGACCCCAACTCCTTAGTGTGAAAGAAGCAGCTGGGTGACAATGCTGAGGGTGCTGGTGTGACAGTCACAGTGACTGGTGGGCAGGTGTCCCACTGAGTGCTGGGGCATCCCCCCAGCATCTGTCAGACGCCTGGCTCTGCTGCTGGTCCAACTGCTGGGCACTTGCCTAGCTGTGGGTTTGTATCTGTAGGGCTTGTTCTGAGCCAAGTTGTGTTTGTTAAAGATGCTCTAATTTCAGAACGGCTTTTAAAATCACGATTCTTCATTTAATTCATGAAGACAGCCAAATTATGCTAGTGAGAGCAGTTGGCAAATATGTGCAGCACTTTTGTTGACTAATTTTGATGGCCATTGCTCTGATGAGCAGTAAACTTTAATTTTGGTATGGTGGGACTGCAGCCGGATAGTGGGCTGGAGGCTGGTGTTTCCCTCCTCCTGTTCCTCCACCAGCCATACTCCCCTCCCCATCCACCTGCTCAGCCAGGGGATGGTGAGGGGTGATTTTCAGACAGGTCATTGACTATACCTATCACTTTTTCTGTAATATCGGGATGATTGATGCTGTAACCAGGTAGGTGGTGAATTCTCAGTTTGTCCTGATTTAGGTTTGACCTCTAGTTAGCAAAGAAGGGAAGAACAGGCACAGATTGAACATGTATCTGCCTTGTTGCAGCCAATATGTCTGCAAGAGGAGAAGGGATGCAGGACCAAGCCACTTCAGAGATGAAGAGACCAATCAAAAGTCTTCCAAAACCTTTTTTCGAGGTCCAATACTAATCTAAAAAAAAATGAGGAAAGGCAGTTAAGAACCTCCACGCTGCCTAAGTCCTTCTAGGACAAAACAGGCATTGAGCATTAGGCTGTAGATAGGCTTTGAAGCAAAAGGCATAGTTTATTTCTTTAACAAGTACCGATTATTTCCATCTGAAATTACCTTGGCAGATGCAGCAGTGTTAGGGGAAGAGTCTGTTTTCAGATGACAGGAGGCTGTTGCCTTTGTTTTGCTTCTCAGTTGACACACCTCCTCTGCCACCACGGAGGCATCAGACAAACTTTACGAAGTGATGGTGCAGGCAGCACAGCGGGGACCAGCACTCAGACAGCCCGGAGAGCCAGGGAAGGTGCAGGGTTGGTAGCGAGGCCATGACAGCAGGGCTGCGCCAGCCGGGCAGGTGCTTGGGGGCAGCACGGCTGTAGTGGCTTTTTCTGCTTTGGAGAGCTAAAAGCAGGGATGTGCAGCATGCCGGCTGAAGGCCAAAGGGTGCCTGAGGGATCATAAAATATGATCCTCAGTTGCCCTTTTCCTGTTATTACAGGGTGGAATGAGAAGGCCATTCAACTGTAGAAGTTTTTATTGATAATAAACTTTAGACAAAAGGTAATGGGTGTCTCTCAGGAAGCATAAATGATAAACATCTCAGCATTATGTGCTTTGGCTGATTCATTACTAGACTGTGTGTAGGGAACTTTGGACTCGAGCAATATCAGTATTTTATTTTCACGTGTATTGCCTGAGAAGTGGCCAGAGCAATTCCTCTTCAGTGCTGTTCTGCTCTGAGCAGTATTTGCCTAGGGAGTTGCTCGTGTCCAAATCTGCTTTCCACTCATGGCAATGGAAAGTATCTAATTCATTTGCTTCACTGGAGTTTTTTTGTTGTTCCTGGTTTGAGTGAGCATGAGGACAGAGGGGGTTATTTCCCAATACAAATGAACCTGTCATAATCTGTCATTGCGACTGTCACATTTCCAGGGTCACCCCTGAGCAAGAGGAAGCTATCCTGCGGCACATCATGCCTGGTGTGGGATCAGGGGATGGGGATACTGATCTCCACTGGGACCTAGAGCAGGGGAAAACAGTTGGAGGTTGACAGTAAATACAAGAGCAAGTATAAACAGGCAAGAGGGAAAGGTGTTTTGTACATAACACAGGAGAATACATTTAGACTAGAAATAAAAGGAGGGTTCTTGACTGTCATGTAAGTGAGGTTGTAGAGAGCATTTTGATGGGACTACAGTGGCAAACAATCTTTTTTTGGTTTAAGATGATGCGTGACAAACTTACGTGGGAGGTTTAATGATATAGCTATCTACAATAGCATTTAATTTTCTTATTATTGTCTCTCTCTGCAGCTGTTTCCAATCTAGATGAAGAGAGTAGATGGACCGTGCACTACACTGCTCCATGGCACCAGCAGGAAAATGTGTTCCTGCCATCATCGAGACCACCTTGTGTAGAGGACCTGCACCGACAGGCCAAGCTGAACCTCAAGTCAGTACTGAGAGGTAAGATGCTGCTGCTGGCACTGATATGTCCTAAAGGGATGGTAGTTTTTGCCACAGTCCTTGCAAACATATCCCAGTTGCAGGCTTTGGAAGAAACTTACTTTTCTTCTGCCTGCCTGCAGCACGTTGGGTACATTGAGTGAGGTTTACCCACTCAAATGTAGAGATAGTAGGGAAAATGCTTTTGCTGTCAAAAGACAAGGAGGTATGTTACATGGCGGAGCACTCTAGAATGGAAAAGGGGAAAGCCTGGTGTCTTTTTGGCCATTTCCATTTAGTCTTTGGAGTGTTTAGAAAGTGGTACTTTCAATTTCAGTAAGTCCTGAATTACTCCATTTATACTTTAGTGTAAGAACTGCATCAGAGGTGTTTCATTTGGTGATTTCTTTTGTTGTTGGACAGTGTTGTTTCCAGGGATGTGGCTGTTTGTGAGAAGTTGGAAGAGGCATTGGGAGCAAAGAAGGGAAGTGGGGAACGGGGTACTCACAAGGACTCTCTGTGTAGTGGAAGAGTTTTTTGGGGTTTTTTTTAAAGAACAATTTTTACCCTTTGTACCTTCATTGTGAGTGTACCAGCATGGTCCAGCCTGGGAGGCGTTGTGTTATGTTAGTGCAGCCATGAGGACAGAGGCAGGCAGCCAGTGGAGAGGGCTGCAGAACATCTGTCCCAAGGCCAGAAGTAAAGTTTAAAATTACAGCTTAATGCCCGTGTTCTGGAAATGGTCAACCTAGATTTTTCTTTACATTGGCTATTTAACAAAGGGGGTTATCTTGCAAAGAGCTGACTCATTTCAAGTCCCTTTTTGTTTCAGCAGGATCTGCAGGTACTGGATACCTTGTAGAGCTAACCTGATTTTAAAAAAGTTGTAATTTTTGTTTAACATGACATTCCCACTTTTTAAACATGCAGAAAACTTCATTTTCTATGTCTGAATAGAGAATTGTCTGGCTGACATATTTTATTTCTCTTGCTGATTCTCCAGTTAATTGATTTTCACCATCTCTTATTAGGTGCCTTTTGTTATCATTTAATAGGGGAGTCTTGACAGCCAGTGTCATTAGCTCTGGCATGGCTCAGCAGATAGCCTGTGTGTCCTTTTATACTTATTATTGGATTAATGCATTTGTGCAGCCCTTCAGCCTTGAAATGCTTACTGTTCCCTTGCAGGCACACTTAACAGTTCTTTACAAAAGAAAAATATTTGCCTGCTTTAGATTAAAAAGAATACTGCTTGTGGTTAGCTTTTTGTAAACTTTTAATTACTCATTTTTATATTTTTCTGTTCTCTGTTCAGGACTATTATCAAAGAAATCTGCACAGGCTAAAATGCTGCTCTGATTTTCTTGTGTTTTTCAGAAATGAATCTCCTGCAGTTTCATATTCTGTTTTAATGAATTTATATCTAATATATTTGTGTTAAACTAAGTAATACATGCTGCTTCCCCCAGCTTACACTTCTGAAGTTATTTTGGTCTGCTGGGATTTTTCTTCAGAGCTGCTTCTCTTTATAAGACAAAAGCTATTCAGTACTACTACAATTTACCAGTTAGCCATTTGTGTTAAATAAACTGCCTTGTGCACATGATGTAGGACTCCCTGGTGACAAAGTGGCTTTCAGGGTAGTAACAGAGAGAGAGAAGAAACTGTGATGCCTTCACCAGACCTCAAGCTGCTGATATAGCCAACAAAACTTTATTTATTTATTTATTTAACCTCAAGCTCTTTCCCTAGGCCATGTTTATTCCTGAAGAACAGTTTTAAAATAACTCCTTGCTGTGGCCTGTAGCTGTCCTGAGTACCTACAGCATTAATTTAACACAATTTTCAGTTATTTCATTCTTGCCTGTAGGGGTTCTGAGTAGTAAAGAGAGGCTCTGACTAAAGTTTCATCGATTTTACTCTGCTGCTGCTTCAGCCAGCACTGTGAAATCAGGAACATGCCAGTACTTCTGATCACATTTGGAGGACTGGGTTGAAAGTTGTCTAGACAGAGCTGAGTTTAATTCAGTGTAAAAGTGCTGTAGAAACTGTGACGTGATTGTGACAATTGCTGAACTGCTTTTCTACCCGCTGCTTTCAAAAAGACAGATTTTTGCAAAACTTCTTAATGGGAAGGGAGTAAATTGCCTAGTGCTCTGAGATTATAGCACAGAAGACCTTGAAGAAAAGTAGCCTCATGAGAAGCACCAATGGACTGTTATGGAAACGTTGATTCTGCATTCGTTGGCATCGTGATGAAGCTTGCATTTTGACATCTTTTTGCTGTTTCACATGCATTGGTTGAGGGGAAGCATGGGGCAGTACAGCAGGTGTGTGGGAGCTATTCTGCTGCCTGCGTGGTGGGGAATGAATGATGTTGGATGACAAGGTGCACTGTACTCCATGGTGATGAGACCACGTGTTCTCCAGAAAGCATTTGAACAAACTGGAAAGGAGTAGAACAAAACCAAAATTAATTTTCTGTGGTAAGACAGAGATGCAGTAATGGACATGCATAGCGGGAGAAGAAATACTTAGGTTTTGATAATAGGGGAAACTTCCTCACAGTAAGGATACTGAAGCACTGAAATACATTTTTGGGGCTATAAGATCATTAGAGGTTTTTAAGAAGAGGCAAGGGAAACACCACTCAGAAGTCATTTGTGTATATTTGATCCTACCTTTAGAGGAGGTGGTGAAGGAAAAGAATAACCTCTGGTGATGCCATCTAACCTGATAATGTGGACCTGAGAACTGAACAAGTAGCTATAGTTCAGACTGTTAAAACACACCTGTTTGAAAGTTTTCCAGTCCTGTTCTTGTTTGAGTTATGAGATCTGATGCTACTGGTACCTAGCAAATTGATTGTAGACTATTACTTTGTTATTGCATTCCTTGCTGCCCCAGTGGATGAGAAAAGTACGTATAAAACTTAGGTAACAAGTAACAATTCACGCATAGAGCTCAACAGTCATTAAAACCACCAGTGAAGATACTGAGTGTATAAAATATTTCAAAATAATTCCAGCAAGGCATTCCTTTCTATCAAGGTGTTTTCATCCATCTGATAGTAACTAGATAAAATCCTGACTAGCTTTTAAGATACTGCAAGGTCAAACCTATTTATTCTGGTACAATTTTAACAGCTCAGCAGATTTTTGACAACATAGGTCTAGCTAAAAGAACCTAATGAAATAGATAGGAAGCTGTCCGTTGCCTAGAATAAACTTCTAAGCACCACTGAAGGAGCAGAAAAGCTGTTATGGCTGATTATTCTTAAATTGGCTTAAGAATAAAAAGTTAGGGATAGAGATATTAAAACATGTGATATCTAACCTGTTTTAAGATAAATTGAATATTCTGCCTGATGATCTCTGCATGGTCTGCATACCTTTACAGGAGGCAGTGTTGTGTTTGCAGGAGGAGATTTTTCCTTATTCTTTTGTGCAGTTTATTATTTTACTCTGTCTATTATATATTGAGATGTCCACTGCTTATCGCACTGTGGAAATGAACACAGCATGTGAGAGTAGATGTTGCGTGGGGAGATTTTTTTAGATTTTTAGTTCATAACTAGGCTTTTATCCTTTTGAAATCAAGGGTTTTCTGTGCTTTTCCTTTAAGAAGCTACTTTCAAGTATAAATAACAAGATCTTGCATTCAAACTTGTTCATAACTGAGGTAAAGCTATTTAACCTTCTTTAGACATGCAGGTGCTCAGGTGCCACCTGAAGTTTTAAAAACCCAATATTCTCCAGTAACCTGAATTAGAAAAGGAAGCACTTGGAAGCTGGAAAGTTTGTGATGCACAGTCTATCTTTTCTCGAGAACTGAAGTGGCTTTATGTAATTTATATTAAAATCTAAAGTTGTCATTGACTGAAATCAGTGGCTTGAGCATGTTTAACCCAGTCTGTGTTACTGCATTTTAAATGAAAGCTCTTGTTTTGCTTAATCTGGTGGCTAGAGCAGAAGAGCAAATTCTGGTGCATTTCGTAATCATGGTACCATTGGAATATGATTTAAAATTTTGCAAAATGATGCAGTGCTGTGGCTGAGGTGGTAGATCCCATTATTCTAATGTTTTGTTTGTGCTGGATAAAACACATTCTCCCTTTCTCTGGGGAAGCAGCTGGGACCTTACTGGTGGAGCAGGTGGGGTGATATGTTGGATGTCAAATATGTGCCATCCAAGGCACATGCTTCCCTGCCCTTTAGTCCGAGCTGCTCTGACTGGCCTTTCCTGAGAGCTGGTCTTAAGTGATCACATGTTTTCATGGTGACCTTATGTCTTCCAGCACACGTGTTCAGGTGGAAACAAAAAGTATTGACACTTGAGGAGTCTTGTGTGACTCTGTGCTCCATGTCACTGTTTCTTCCTAGGGAGTTGTGAAAGTGGAAGATCGAGAAGACAGGTGGGCAGGAAGAGCTGAGGCTCTGCGTGCGGTCAGGATCCCCAGATCAATCCTACCCCATTGTACTGTGTGCTCTGCTCCAAGGCTGAAGGACTGACAACATGAGGCTAAACAAGTCAAGCAATGTATAGCAAGTGGCTGGACCACCTCTGAGAGTCTGCTGTGGACAGTAGCAAAACTATGACTTTAGTGTTGTTCTGAGTAGCATTAGTTTGGTTTGTTTTTTTTTCAGACAAACCATTATCTGTGCTGAAGGGGGAAGTCCCACATACAACAGTTGTTTCCTACAGCTTTTTTTGGACTACGAGGCTAAGAGGTTGAGCGGTTGTTCAACCAGAATCAAGAGGGTAGCACCATAAAACAGCCCATCCCTGACACAGTGCACTGATGGATCTGGCTTGTTGCTCTGCAGCATGGTTGTGTTTAAAGGACTGTTGTCTGAAGAAGTTCCTAAAGTATTGTGATCTTCATTCAGGAGCACAGGTAGAACAGCAGTGGTATATAGCAGTGATGCAAATATTTGGATAAGAAAAGTAAATTGAGACGAATCCCCATTTTGCTAACTGTACTATAATCTAAAAACTACAAGTAATAAGGCATGAAGCATGAAGATGGGGAGAAGACACAGCACTCCAGTAGTGTTGCTTTGCTTAACTGCTTGGACCGTGTTGTAAGTGCGCTTGTCTACCTTCTGGACAGGTTTGCAGCGTTAGCAGTGTGCCCACAGGTTTAGGTCCAGTGTCCTAAAAGGAAAGCCTAAAGTAATCTGGAATATCCTGGCCTTAGATGATCTTGCAAACTGTGGTGAAGTGAAAGAACAGGAAAAATTTTCCTGTCACACCTGAACTCTCCTTTGCTTTTGCAGTTTTCAGACTATCCTATATTGTCCCTGAAATGTGTGCGTAAGTCAGTTGGAGTGATGGGAGGCAGAAAAGGGCATATACAGCCTGATTTCCAAGGGGCAGTTATCTTCCAGTTCCAGCAATTAGCAGTGTAGAGCACTTCTGATTTAAAAAAAAAAAAAAAAAAG
>VZTO01018033.1:34112-58263 GCA_013400615.1 Syrrhaptes paradoxus
GTATTGTCACTTGCCCATGAGCTGGGAGACGACAGGCATAAAAGGAAGGGACAAAATAACTGTGTTAATGTTAAAGAGCAGACACAGCCAGGCTAAAATGGTATTGGGCTGTCAGGAGGTAGCCAGCTCCCGAAGGGTCTTATGGACAAGCTCTCTGTGCAGTTTAAGTTGCAGATGAGGGGCAGTGTCTGGTCACACGCTGCTGGTTACTGCCGAAGCTGACTGGCTCTCCTTTCCAGCAGATAACAAGGTGTCAGATACATACAGAGGAAGGTGTGCTGGTTAGTAGTGTGAATGGTCCGTATGCTGACTTTCATACTCTTTTTCAGACTGTAGTTGCGGAGGCTTCCTGCCTGTACTTTGTGCCTTCCCCCCCCCAGGGTAACTGTGTTGATTGAAGCTATGTACGTAATACAGGGCTCGTTGTTCCAGTGTCTGCGATGATTCATTTATTATCTCATCTTCAGAAGAGCTGGATTTGGCTGACTGTGGCTTCTGTTTAGCTTTGTTGGCCAAATTCAAGGAATGTATTTAAGCAGCAGTGATTGAAACACTTGATCTGTTTTCCAGATGACATCTGGTTAGCATTGTTAAATAAAACCGGATTTAAGTAGTTACTCATAAAGCCTCCATTATGTCTTGCTGCAAGACCCTCCAGACAGGTATGAGTTTAGCCTTTGTTTTCTCAGTGCATCTGCCAGATCACTGTTCAGATGAGCAATATTAGGGTCAGCCCTACTAGTCGATAATCCTGCTGAGAAGATTATGGACTTAAAATAATCTTATGTTTCATTAAAGAGCTGCAAAATAGGGGGGAACCACTTCATATTAACAATAGGTCTGGGTCAGGTTCAGAGAGATGTCAAAATGTGAGCTCCCTACCAACTCGAAACTTTAATGAAGTAAAAGACCTTTAAAGGATAGGGGTAGACCATATGTTCTGGGAAGCCCTTGAAGTTGTAAAATAAATTTAAAAAATAGAAATAAACTTATTTCTCATCATTTTAGTTTCAGTAGTCAAGTTAGTACCATAAGTTCTGCCCATGTATCCTGCCCTTTTTACTGTTCCTGAATTAATTCACAGTGCATCTGTTGATGGTTTTGGCCAAATTCCTTATTCCAACTGCCTTTTCTAATAAGAAATTTGAAAAAGTAAATATTCAAATGAAACTAAGCAGAATTTGACCAGGTGTCTACACTGCACATGTTTCAAAGCTGCTCTTGTGCTGGAAAATTGAGCTACTCTGAACCATTTAGGTTCCGTATTTTTAGGTTTAGTTATATAGCACAGTGCTGAGTGTAAAACCATACAGGGTGGTTATATGTAGATTGATTGCATGATATACGTGATAAGTGAAAGCAGTTCCAGTGAAAGGGTTTAAAAGAAGATGAAAACTTGTTTCAAAATAATACTGATGATACTATTTTTTTCTTAAACCAGATTAATGTGTTTTCTTAGTGTTTTGTAACACAATTCAGAATCAGTAGGAAGATTTAGCTAAAAGACTATTGAACCTCACCCCATTTCAGATCTGTTCAGATCTGTTTCAGAACTGTTACTGTCTGTGGTGTAGTTGTTTCAGTGCTCAGTAAAGCAACTTTTCTGTGGCAAGGAATGTCAGACTTTTGGTTGTTTCCCATCTTGCTTCTCTTCCTCCTCTCTCTCTTATATTGGGGTGTTATACATGCTTGTTTGCAGCATTTTAGATTTGTGTTTAACCTTAAGTGACCTAGGATAAAAAACAATAAAAATGCCCTTCATATCTTTGTATTAGCTGTGTTTGGTTGTCTAAGAAACAACAGATCTCCATAAAAATGCTAGAGGGGAGAATGATTTTAATGGCAGCATCAAACATGCAAAAGGAAGCAAATAAACTGTTAAACATAACACATCTTGTCACCACTAAATGTAGTCATACAACACACTTGAAGAAATTTAAATGAACTCGAGGCAAATGATGATAATTATTTTGAGGAGTCCCCAGTGACAGCCTGTTAAAAAATATAATTTGTAATAGCTGTTGGATTTTAGTACCATTAAAAAAGGTTTTCTGTATGGCTAAATCATGCAGATTACCTGAGGAATTGAGGGTAGGATTAAATCTATTTGTTTTTTAAAACAAAGAAAAGAAAGAAAGAAAGGAACAATCAGTGTGTTTGCATTGGTTTAACCCTGTTAAAGGTATTTTCACATTGCAGAGTTCCTCTTAGTTTGGATCCTTCTTAAAGACTTGCATCTACTTTGGGCCCTTCAGAATAATACCTGCTTTGCTTTAATGTTGCATTTTCATGCCCCATCCTTGTGCTAGTACAAGCATCTGTACAGCTGAGTCCTGAAGTGGATTGGAGAAGTTGATCTGGAAGGATGGGCTTCCCAGCTTGGCTGGGCATCCAGTTATCATGTCAGGACACCCTTCCCAACAAAACAGTGAACACTTGTGCATTGGAGAGAATAGACCCACCATAAATATATTTGGTCACTCTCAGTAAAATTTCTCTGAAGTGTCCATTTAACAGACTTCTCTATTGCAGAGTCCAGCAGCCTTCTGTGAGGGTTACCTTCATCCTGTGGAGCCCAAGACAGCTTTGTTCCTGGGAAACTGTGCAGAGTCTGTCATTAAAAGCTACCTGTGTGGCTGGGCTTGGCTGCTTGTTCAAGAGAGGGAACACACATAACAGTCTTAAAAAAGTCTGGTAGACTTCCTTGTCTACCTTCAGATAAGAAGGCCTTGCAGTAAACAGTTAAGTTCTCCCTCTGGGTTAAAAACTTGCCACTTCATATGGCACTTGCTTGTGGTAGAGGGGTGTTGGGTACCAGTGTTCACTGTGTCCAGGCTTGTCTTATGCTTTTCTGTATGCACTGATAAAAATAAAGATCTAGAAATAGCTATATAAAATTGCATTTTGGGGGATAGAGGGGAGAATAATAGGGAAGGTACCCGGATTGGCAAAGGCTGGTGTTAGCCAAAGCATCTAAGTCAAGCTGTTGAGCAGAAGTTTTTTCAGCTGGGCTGCCATGGTACTACATCTGTTACAATTCCTGAGCCATTAAAACAAAATAGCACACTGGATATATCACAGCTGAAGTTCATGAACTTGCTTTGCAGCCAGAGTTGGTTACAGTTCAGTTGTTACACAAGTGCATCATTGCTGTGGCTTTACAACATATTTTAAAGCTTTGATATAGAAGCACTCTCTGTGACAGTCAAGTTCTGCAAATGATATGGGGATTTATACATTTAAGGGAAATGGGATTTAATCCAAGCTGAATAAATTTTTGGGAGGAATGTAAAGTGGTAGAGGCAATCTGTCTGCCTTATATTTAGATCCAGGGACAAAAATAGATGCTGCACAGGAATTAAGTTGAGCCGCTTTTTAAAAGTCATATTTAGCATAACATATTTGTCAAAAACAAGATAGCCTTTGCACAGCTCTGCCTTTATATGTACAGCCTGTTTCATCCACACAGAGAGAGCTGTGCATTCTTATCCACAGTTTACAAATGAGGGACTCATAAAGGGGCACAGAGTAAAAGGCAGTAATTTTAGTTAGCTGTGTTAACCAAAGAGACCTTTGAACTAGGGCGTCTTTTTTAATTACGGTCCCAGGCATAATAACTCTCAACAATCTCTTTATCTTCAAAAGTTATGTCCCTGAAATTCCGCAGTTAACTACATAGTCCAGAGTTACCCTTGTCTTATCCACATCTCACTACAGCACTGCAAGTAGGCAGAGAGGCAGCTGTGCCCTTGAAGAGGTCCCAGTTTGGTAGGTGTGCTCAGAGCACGTCTTGGTACACGCTGGTGCGACCAGCCCCCACAAAATCTAACTGTGGCTCTTAAATTTCTGGTGGCAATCATTTTTGCCTGGTGTTTAGAGCACACTGTTAGGAACTTGGAGATTCAGCCTGTGCTCACCTCATCCTTAAAGAAATTAAATGTGTTATCTCCATAAAAAATACTTTCTTAACTTGCAGCACTTTATTTTGAGCAACTGTTGGATGAAAAGCACATAATCCTCAGGAGCAGAGATGCTGAAATCCCCGTTACATTCTGCTCTCTCATGAGAGGAATGCCTGCAGCGTTGGACTCAGTGTTGGTTGTTACTTGCATAATAACGACGAGAGTTAAGGCACTGCAGATTCTTCCTTAGAAGAACCCAGAGGTGCCTCACTATATAGCAGCATGCTGCAGGCAGAGTGTAGATACCTTCTTGGACTCTGCATTTAGGAGGCACATACGTGAAATTTTGATTGTGTCGTGTCTTGTCTGTAGATTTAAGTTCTTGACTGGTTGTAACCTGAAGTGACTTGCTCAGATGCAGCAGTGCCAGGTGGGGAATCCAGGTCTTCTGACACCTACACCTGTCTGTCACCAACCCACAAGGTATTAGTTGTTTTAGCTCTACTGGAAAAACAAATTCAAGATATGCATGAAGTAAATTAAAATTACATGCAGTTATTTTTCAGCTTTGAAACAGAAAGTTCTTCTAAAACAAAAAGCAGTGATATAGTACATATTGTGATTGTTGAAGTGCAGTGTGACCTATAAAGTAATGGGTTGTCTTTAAAAGTCTGCTTTTACGATGTGAATATAAATTGTACTACAGTCTGTCTGGTTTTAGGTGAAATTTTGCAAAGCTACTTGCGATGTAGTGTTCACAGTTGTGACTTAGGGAAGAATGTGATTTGTGGGTATTTACAGAAAAAGGGCTTGGCTACAGTGTTTGAAGATTAAAAAAAAAAGATTTCTGACCTCAGGGAGTAGAGCAGTTTTCCAGTGATATCTGCAGTGAATGGATAAATGTGTTTTAATAAACTAGTCAGCAGATTTATTTCTGTAGGTGACAGTTTAGCTGACTCTTGCAGGAACAGCATCTCTCTACTAAAAAAAAAAAAAAAGAAAAAATCACACTCTACAAAATACAAGTTAAAACATGAAATGTTCTGCCAAGAAGTCACCCTGACTTCAGCTGGGATAATTTTTCAAACATGCAGATGCAGCTGTCAGCTCGTCGCTTGTCCCTTCCTACTCACAAGGAGACAACAGGGGATGGTGTAAAGGCAAGCAAAGCCTGTGCTGGTCTTTCCCCTTTCTCCCTCTGCACCGGGGAGTTGCTATTTTGATGGCTTTGGGCAGCTTTGCTGGGCAAGCAGCGGCTCTGCTCCTTCTGAAAGCTGCTCCTGGTCTGGCTGGCATTTTCTTTTTGGGTTTTAGTGATTGGTCTCTGAGTTCCAGGTGCTGTTGGTGGATATGAGGCAAATTCAGATGTTTCTGGGATGTTGTCTTTACATTACTTGACCCATCCGGTGGGATGACTGGTTATACCAGACCCCACCTGGAGTACTGTGTTCAGATGTGGGGCCCCCAACATAAAAAAGACCTGGACCTGTTGGAGAGAGTCCAGAGGAGAGCCACAAAATTAATCAGAGGGCTAAAGGACAGGCTGAAAGAGTTGGGGTTCAGCCTGGAGAAGAGAAGGCTCCGAGAAGACTTAATAGCAGCCTTCCAGTACCTGAAGGGGGCTACAGGAGAGATGGGNTGCAAATATTAAGAACCATTAGGAAAACAAAGCAGAGATTCAAACAAATGTGGTGCTTAGGGACATGGTTTAGTGAGTTAGGTGGTGTTGGGTTGGACTTAATGATCCTTGAGGTCTTTTCCAACCTTAATGATTCTGTGATTCTATGATTCTATCTTTAAGGTCCTTTCCAACCCAAACCATTCTATGATTCTATACCAAACAAGTTGGAGCTGTTTACGTGTCTGAATAACCTTGATGACAAGTTTCTAAGTTTATACTTATGAATATTGTGGTGGCTTAATTTTTTTAACTGGTGTCTTTATTTGTTACTAATAAATACTTAGAAATGCAGAAAAGTGGAATTTTTTTTACATCAAACTGTTTACATGCTTGCGAGAGTGTGCCTGAGCGTGTACGTGTGGATGTAGACAGCTACAGAGCTTAAGACCTGCTCCTGCAACAGCCATGTGGGCAGTGTTTACTTACACAAGTAATCTCATTAGGACTAATTTAGTGAGCACCTTCAGGCCTGTAGTGTGGAGGACTGGCCCAGGGTGGTGGCAGAAGGCTGCGGCTCTGCGCTGCTGCTGGGGCTGCACCTCAGGGAGATGTCCTAGGCTCGGAGAGAATCCAGTCCTGAAAATCATCACTGGGAGCCTTTCTCCCTGCAACCAGGAAACTTCTGGAAACAACCATGAATCCCTCTCCATCTGACCAGTTCTGCTGCTGGCAGGGCAATGCATTTTCCTTTACATAAACTTGAAACAAGATACTGTAACTTAGGTTTTAGTTAGTGGTAGGAAGCTTGGCAGGTACAGAAAGTTACCAAAGTTGGTTAAAGGAGAGGAAAAGAGCTGATGCAGCCAGTCCCTTCCCAGCAAACCCAGCCTTCCTTCTACCATGGAGCAGTGTGGTGTGGAGGTCTGACAAAGCAGAGAAGGTAAGTGTTAATCCTGGTTTTCCACGGTAATACCATGTCAGACAAATTACAGAGGTATCAGTGCTGTGCCTTCTGCTCACTCCAGTGATCTGTGGCTCAAATTATCCTGTAAGAATATAGTTTCAAGTTGTTGGAAAGGCAGTAAATTGCCTCTGCGTGCGAGACTTGCTACTGTGTGCTACCAGCTCAGTTACGTATGAGTTCCTGGTATAAAATGGAGAGGAGATCTGGGCTGAGAGGCCTTGGGTGTATTTTCATACACTTGGCCTGACTGTCTGCCTGTCACGGAGGCTATAAGGTTTCACATGGAGGGGCTGAGTTATTCACAAGAGCGCTGAATTCAGTGCCTGCGGCTCAAAACTCTGGTCCAGAATGGCACTGGGCTCAGCAGAGCCCTCTCTCTCAGCGTAGTGCTGCTGGTACCTGCAGTTTCCCTGCTTGTTTAGAGGGAGGGAAGAGAGCAGAGAAGGGCGATGCGCTCACCTGCTGTTGGTGAGAAGTACCTCCCCAGCATGCTTCTGCCTGGTACCAGGATTTAGGAGACCTTGGGGTTGTGTAGTCCCGAGCAGATGTATGAGTGGTTGACTATGTGGCAGCGACTTGGATGTAACTGTGTTGGGCACTGACAACTTTAACACATTTTTTCCATTGTGCATCTCCTGAATAGCAGATCTGCTCTGTTCTGATAACTGTGGAAATTTTGAGGGGACTTTTAAAAAGTTTTTGACCACATTTTTCATGCAATTAACTAAAGCCACCTTGTGAACAGCAAAACTCAACTTTAGGCAGAATTTCCTTCTCTAGGAAGGATTTCACTTGTAACTTGTAAGTGGGGATAGACTGTATTATAATCTGACTGCAGTCATTTTCAAGCAACGTTTATAATACAGAGGAGCTTCTGAAATTTAATGTATCACTAGTATAGAAAGAGAAGGACAAGAACTAATATATGGTTTTTATCTAGCCAGAAAAGCACTTACAAGACAGCAGAGGATGACAGGCAGCACCCCTGCACACTCAGCCCTGGAAGCAGTCGGGTAGTTTCAACCTTCATGCCGTGGCACTACCCAGCACAGCCACCAATTGCAACTGCCAAGACAGTGACTCTTTCTTGGTCCTTCTAGGCGAATGGTCTGTATTGGTGTAAATAAAAGCAGCTCATTTGGGTCGCAATAATATTATTGCACATTTCAGACCAGATACATGCAAGACTTTGAGCTTGACTGCAGTGTCTGCTGCAGCTTTGAACTGGCAGGCGCATCCTCGTGAATGGGTGTTTGTGTCCTGAATGATGCCATGTCCTGAGATTTGCCCTGTCAGTTTCTTGGCAGAAATATGGAAAGGCTGTGCGTGGTTTTGTATATTGGATAATGTGGGTAATGGCAGCCCTGCCACAGGGTCCAACCAAGAGTGTGTATGTCCCTGGCTCAGCTAGCACTAACGTATTTTTGCATTCTTAAAAATGAAGATTTTTAATAACTGGAACTGTCTGTATCCTTCTGTTACCTAGTCAGCTTCAGTACAGACATCCCTGAAATAACATGCATACCTCTAAGAACTTTTTCACATAACTCAGTGAACTCCTCTCTGTTCGAGGTTGTAGAAACAGGACAAGGTATTGCTCCTCTGGGAAAAAGGGAAGATGTCTGGAGTCTTTCCTTGAGTAAGTTTTTCTAGCTTCTTTGTAGGTACTTTTTACATAAATAAAATCTGTTTATCTGAAAAATGCAAACCTGATTGCTTACAGAAGACCAAGTGCACCTTTAATAATAGTGATGAGATGGGGGGAGTGCCTCCAGCTAGAACAGTTTTTAAACAGAGGTTGCCACCGTTGGTCTGGCAGCGACAGTAGCTTCAGATAGATGCAGTGATTGACCTTGTGTTGCACTTCTGGGCAGTTGTAATGTGAAGTAAAAGGTATCTGCCTAAAACCTCTGTTGAGGTTTGTTGGCATTGGATGCCATCCACTATGTGTGTTCCCTGCTGTGCTGTAAAATGTACAGTGGCAGTACATAAATAGAAAAGGTGTGCTCAGGCACAAATCACCTTCTTGTTGGTGTGGTTCACCTGGTGGTTCATAGCAATTCTCTTGGCTTCTTCAGCAACGTTGCTACAATAGTTTCTGGTCTTATGTGGATCTTGTATTGTGGACAAATGGAGGTAGCGAGCTTGATAAAACTGCCAGTTTTTTGTTGTCAGACCTCTTGAAATTGCTGTAGACTGGAGGCCTTTGATGTTGACTTCCTTAAGTTTTTGGAGCTCTTCTGGGCTTCAGGAAGTACACTATTCATCATCCTCATCATCTCCTTGGTTAGGAGAATAAACAAGGTCAAGCAATTACTGTCAGAGTGTGCATCTGTCCTCCTCCATAAGAGCCCATAGCCCTCGGGGTGTGACTGCAGTGACTGACACTGGGGAGTCACAGGAGTGGCCAGCCAGGACCCTGGGTCTTATCTGCAGGACGTGAGGAAAAATAACTGCAGTCTTAGTACCCCTTAGGTTGTCTTCATGTTTGTTTGTGGTGATTAGTGACTGATCTGAAAGGTAAACTTGCAGTGCCTA
This sequence comes from Syrrhaptes paradoxus, assembly GCA_013400615.1. Classification (NCBI taxonomy): domain Eukaryota; kingdom Metazoa; phylum Chordata; class Aves; order Pterocliformes; family Pteroclidae; genus Syrrhaptes; species Syrrhaptes paradoxus. The sequence continues at coordinate 43,138 of VZTO01018033.1, forward strand.
AGTTGACAACTTAGCATGTTACCCCGTCCTACAATTGGTGCAAGTCTTTGGGCCGTCTTGTTCTGCCGCAGCCCACTTGTCCCTCTGGTTTGTGGCTCAAACTGACAAGCAGCCCATCAGGGTGCTCACATTTGTGAGCATCGTGCACTGGATCCAGCTGCATCTAGTGCCAGATTTGGAAGGGCGGTGGAGGAATTTGTTTTACTGTGGTTGCCTGCAGTCATTTTTCACCCCCTTCCTGAACTACAGCAGCTGTTTGCCAAATGCATGTGGCGTCAGCATGCTCACACATGCAAAACAGGTGATCAGGGTTGCAAACCCTCTATTCCTGAGATGTAGCAACTCATCTGGATCTGAAAACCCACCAGCACCACCCTTAGTCCTTGAACTAAGAAAGAGGTGACAGGTTTGTTCCATTCTACCCTTTTTGACCCCATATGGAAACACGTGATTGGCCAGGACATATGTATGATGGAGATGGCTAGTTGTCAAACTCTGTAAGCTTGTGTCCTTGATGTGCATGTGCAGATACAGGGGATTCCACCCTGATTAAATCCTCACAGAGCTGTGGTTGCTTTAGGCCAGCTAAGCCATGAACACTGAGTCCTCCAGACCTCAGTCTCAGAGGCATCTAACAGAGGAAGTATGTGCTAGAGTTGCAACTTTTAGCTCCACTTAATCATTTGCCAGGAAAAAAGCCTCTATAAAATCTTGCCCTCAATATAAACATTATGTGTTTTCCATTTTAAGGGGCATTAAAAAGATGGAGATAGGGAGACAGATTATACAATCACAGAAATTATTTTTCCAGTAAGTGATGTTAAAAGCGCTTCGTGTCATGATAGTGCCTGTGTATTGTGTGGAAATTTCAGTTCCTTAGGCAGAAATATACTAAATACTTAATTTTCTTTGTGCTTTCCTCATCTTCCAACAGATTCAGGTATCTGTCTCTGGAAATGTAAAGCTCACAGATTGACTAGGCTGATGAGTTTAGTTGCCGCATCTTGAACATTTAATTTTTCCTTATGCTCTGGCGTCTGTTATTCTTTAGCAGAGTCACGCTGAATATCAATTAGGAGGCGGGAAGATGATTGTGGGAAACTCGGGTGGGTGGGATTAGATGCTGACTGGGATTTTGTCTGTTTTGAGGGGGGATGCATGTTTGCTCTGAATTCTTTCTGAACTTTGAAAACCCTTCAGTAGTAAACTACATGTGGTCCACAGTGACGTGAAATTTTGAGATCCCCAAGATCTGCATTCCTCTCTCCAAAATCACAATAAATAGACTCTTCTGCAGGCTGTAAGACAGAAGAAGTGGTCAGTGCCAAAGTTATTTAGCAGATGGTGCTTGAGTAGCAAGCAACATCATCCTTTCAAGTGTAAGGCACATAATGGATGTCTACCGGCCTGGCAAATGAGACCCGTGGTGTTAGTCACATGCTTCCGTCTCCCATCCTGTGAGATGCTGCCATCTGTCAAGACACTGAGCCAGGCCTTGCTTAAACAAATAAATAAATCCATTTCCCCCTTCCTTCCAAAGTGCTTGCCATCTCCTGGTTAAATAAAAGCCACGTGCATATATGCTATATGTGGGCATGTGTATATAATATATGCAAGGGAGGGGGAAATACAAATATGAATAATGGACCTTTGTGTTTTGTTACTTGGGACAGACAATGCTAATGCATGGTAAACATTTTCAGGAAAATACTCTTATTTCTGTAAGCACACTGTACACCAAGCATAAACAGTAATGGCTCTTGTCATGATTAATCTCCTCTTTTCTCTGTCTTTTGGCAGAGTGTGACAAGCTGCGGCGGGATGGCTATAGGAGCTCGCAGTATTACTCTCAGGGCCCCACCTTCTCCTCCTCCTCCTCCAGCGGAATCTGTGAAAGTTACCAGGATGATTATGAAGAAATTGAACAAAAGGTAATGGTGGGGGGCAAAGAGCTGGAAAGAATACATGCCTGGTGCAGTTTAATTGCCTGCCATAACATTGTTTAAATAAGGTAGGATTTTTAGAAGATCATAAAGATGCTTATTCATTTGAATTACAGTGATGTTAGATCATCTGACTTCTGTAGTCTCTTAAAAATCCCAGTCCTACCCATGCATTTATATAAAGTTCCCACTGGCATGTTCAGGATGTAGAAGGCAGAAGGAGTTTGGTAATGTTCTGGAGGGAAGACCCCAGCAGGGGTAGCTGTTTTGAATCTGTTAAGTGTTTATGTCCAAGTAGCAGTAAGAGCTATTAGACAGCTATTAGTGTACTCCCATTGAAACGGGACACGTGCACACTTTGAATTGCTAATACAGGCAGTTATGCAGTTTCATTTAGGTAGAGACTTTGTCTTAATACATCACAACTGTTTACATAAAGGAATCCAGAAGAATGAGGTATTATCCACTAAATTGGGTTTACCAGCTTTCTTTCAGTTTGCTTCATGGTTTTCATGTTTATGTGCTCCCATCTCTACTCCATGTGTGCTTAGCTTAGAATCTTGAAATGAATTAAACAAAGAGAGACTAAGAGAAGGGACAGTTGAGCAAAAATCCTAAGAAAGTTGTCAGGACGTATTGTTACATATACATCAATTTATATATGCTTCAGTTACAGAACTAGTAGGTTCCATTGTTGTTCTATGGAAGAAAAGACATTTTGGTCCTCTGTCATTACCTTACCCTGTTGTGCTAATTTAGGTGCTGCAGGAAAGGACATTAATGCTGGGGTGGACAGCAAGATGCACTGGAGCCTGGCTGTCCAATCCTGAAATGGGATTTTGGGATTTTCAAGATAGATAATTCTAGAATACTTTGCCACAAACTGTTGTTCAGAGGGTGCAGTTTAATTTATTTGAATCGTTACTGAACCATATGTGCCTCTGTAGCATGGAATTAACAACTCTGTCTCTATTCAAAAGTGTGTAGATCCTGAGAACTCACTTTAAAGGGTACAGTGTTTTTGGTTCTATCCTCCATGGTTTTTAATCACATAATAAAAGGTGTAATGGAATACATACAGTCTCATCCAGGTGGTGATTGCATTGTGTCTGTGTATTGGCAGAGAATGTTAGAGCATCTTGTGTAGCTGTGTGTGGTATGTGGTGTACTGGCAGTGAGCAGAGAATGTAAAGCGCATTCACCCTGTGGAATGCGTTATAATGATGATTTGCTAAATGTTACTGAAATCAGTGGAATTATGATTTCAACTGAGGAAAGTATTAACACATTTGTTGCTATTAATGTACTTCTTGTATATGCATACATATATGTTATCAACTTGTCTTAGCCAATGCTGTGCATAGTATGACCATCTGCACATGTAAAACTAATGTAACATTTAAAAAATAGAAATATACTTTTTTTAACAATTTGATTGAGAGCTTATAATCATGGGTGAAGCCTCTTAGAGACTAAGAGCTGTCATCCTTCTCTTGGTTAAGGGGTTTTTTGAAGTGTTAACATAATGTGTTACTAACAATTTCTGTGCTTTCTAAAAAAAATTAATGCAACTCATTATGCTTCAAGGATAGGATAGCATTTCCATTTCAGATTGGAATAGTTTCCTTTAAATATTTTTATCTGAAAGGATGATTTCAGAGCTGTGGAGAAAGTTGCCAAATTGACAGTCTTGGATGTTACCAGTTATCTCAGAACCTTAACCCTGCTGCTCTTATTTGCAGCTGAGAAGGACATGAATTCCTTGTAAACTGTAACATGATTCTCCCTTCGTATTGTACAGCTCAGTGTTTTGTGAGGTCTTCTGACGAGTATCTTTGTTTAATTGGCTTTTTTTGTAATGGCATAAAATTTTACTTTTTTTTAAATGAGTGCTTACCACAACAGATCTCTGAACTTGAATTATAAGCCACTGGTAAAGTGACAAATAATTTTAATAAGTCTTATGCCTTGAGCAAGTCATATATGTACTGTCAGAAGAGTTCTTCAGTAAGATTGTGGAACTGGGGTCACCAAAATACTGTGATTAAGAATGTGAACTCCTCACTACCTAGATGCAAGCTTTGTAGCTTTGTTGTCTGTTCAAAGAAAGCCAGCATTTGAATTCTGTACATGAAGTACTTAATAGCTGAAATGTGAGAACAGCAGAATAACAATGGGTGGATGAATAGCTATTTACTGTTTGGAAATTTACTTCTAAATTGACATAATTGCCAACTTGCAGAAAAAAACAAATGTTTCCTTCACAAAGGAAACCATCTTTCCCTACTCTTTTTAATCTGCTTTAAAAAAAAAATGTACTCAGATATTCCATTTGTCAGTCTGCACCGGAGACAATATGAAACCATTGCTAAGTGATGCGAGAGGAGACCTCGATCCACAAACATTCTCAGGTTTTGTGGAGGTGGCAGGGGGTAATATTCATACCACAAAGCACATGGTTCAGCATGGGTCTTAGAAAATGTCTAAGATAAGCAGAACATTTACTGTTTGGAAGGAAGACCACTAGGGGTAAGCAGGCAAGTTAGCCCAACTCAAAAACATACAAACAAAATTAGAAACCGCAGAAAGCTGAAGTCTCTGAGTGGTAGTTGATATAAAATGAAGTTCTTGGAACAACCCTTTTACTCTTGTAAGTTGATTCTTACAAGGTAAATTAATGGAGCACAGACCAAGCTCTGCTGCAGTACTGATCCTAATTGAGTTTGTTGGAGATTAAATTGGTTTATCTGGATTTTGTATGTCAGTACTGTGACCAGTGTCCTCCTTTCTCATCTCTTACATACCACTGTTGGTGATGTGACTCGGGAGTTATTCCCGTCCTTCAGTATTGCTCTCTTTTCCCAATGTCAAAGGTATATTGAGATGTCACTTTCAAACTCTTGATTCCACTTATGTTCTGAAATGTATGTGTTGTGTATATTAAATTTTGTCTTTTGTGTGTTTTTTTCTCATTCTTTTTTCTTTCCCTTTTTATCACTCATTCTCTTTGTTTCTTTTTGTCTCACTCAACAGTCTAGTCTGTTAGACTGCATCTCTCAGTCTTGCATTAGCGCCTGCTGTAACTTGGTTCCCTGGAGCAACAAGGTACCTCGCCCACGAGTGGGACCATCCAGCTGCCATATCTGCAGCTTGATGTTGCTTGTAGCATTTAGCATATACGCAATCCTATTCTGCTTTTAGCCTTCAGTTGTTACCTGCTTCTGTTTTCTGTTTAAAAAAACAAAACAACAAAAACCAGAAAAAAATCAACTACTCAACAGCAGAATGCCATGCCAGGTTTGTTTCCTTTATTTTTCCTCATTACTCCTTTTTGTCTGCATTCCAATATTGTCTATTTACTTGGTTCACTGAAATTTTTCATTCCTTTTTGTCTGTTAACATATGCCTCATTTGAAACCCTCCCCCAGTGAACACTGTTTTATTTAATTGGCTGCTTTGCTGGTTTTTAATTCACCAATTTAGAGTAAGGTTTTTTTCCATAAATGATGAATGGAAGCTAGAGAATACTTGCTCCCGGGCATGCAGTATATCATGTCTTTATTCCATCTATGACAATGTTTGTGTGCCAAAAACTTACGGTATTTTTCCCCAGGTCCTGTCATTTAGCTTATGAACTTTGCCTTGATACAGTCTGTTAAACTTTGGGTGAAAAAACATTTATTTTACTTATTCATGAGGAAAAAAGGTATATTTTTGCCACTGTACTCAGCTAAACTGTTAGTTGTCTCTTCAATATCAGCAAGAAACAGTTTAGTATCCTGGCTGAAAACAAATGCATTAACTGTATTGGCTTGAGGGAGTTGAGGAGGTCTAATCCGAAATTTGTCTTGGTGTTAAGAGGGGCTAAAGCAGTTGGACGCTCCAGTTTGGAGGTGGGAACGCCTGAGAGCCCTGAGGCATGGGCTCTGACAGAACTGCAGATACTTCTCCATGGTAGTGTCCTTGGCTGGCCTCTCTGCCCGTCTGCTGCAATTCCACGGGGGTGCTCTTGCAAGCAGCGCATGTGTTTTATACCACTTCACATTTTTTGAAAATACTGCTCAATTTACTGAGAAACAGCAGTTCAAAGCATAAAATGCCAAAGTGTAAGAAGTGAGTATATAAACTCTTTGAACAAATGAAAGAGTGTAATTCATCACTCACCATACTCACCCAGTGCAATTGCTGCAGGAATTGTGGATGCTGAAAGTTTACCTGGGTTCAGAAGCAACTGGACAAATATTGGTGGAGCAGAGGACTCCATCCAATATTGAGAGAATATTTAGGGGAAGGCATCCACTGTATGCATCCTCTGATTTAATTTCACCTGCATATCATTGATTGGCCATTATCATAAGGCAAATACAAGGTAGGCTTTTAGAGCTCTGATCTGATGCAGTATGGCTCTTTTATGCTTTTAGTCCCATTGCAACAGAGTAGAGGAAGGAGAAGGGAACATTTCTGCAGTGATACTTACTTGATGGTCAGTAATTTCTGCTGCCAAAAAAAAAAAGCTCTTCCTTATTGAAACAGTGAAGGTTATGAAGTGAAGGATTTTGTAGGATAGCAAAGTTGGCTAGTGCAACTGAATATCTATGTGTAGAAATAATAAAAGGGAATATTCTATAAAATTTGGGGGGACTAGACTGGTGACCTTGGTCTGGAGGACACCAAATAAAGCAAGACATGACTGATTCAACTTAAGTGTAATTTCATGTAAATTTATAATGTGGCAGCATTCCATAACACAGCGTGAAACCCCTCGGGTTGAAGCAGGCAAATAAAGTGATGTCCTCGATTGACCAAGAAAGAGGAATTTAAAGTTTTGGGTGGTGTTTTTTTCTTTTTTTCCCCGTTATCATTTGTCTTGATCGCTTTGCATTAGGTAAAAAGGCACATGAAGCCATCAAACCTAGTAAAAGGCCAGAGAAGAAATAAGATGTTGGCAAATAGTAATAGACAGCTGAATTTGTGTGGCTCCTGTCCTCAATGCTGGTTTGTTGGGTTTTTTTCCCCTCAGTTTTGCTTTTCTGAGAGATTATAATTTTAGAAATGATTGCTGTAGGCAGTGAAGTAAATAGCACAACTAGAAGTCTGAAGTTCCTTTGCTGAAAGGTAGAATTTGTATAGATCGAATTTTCTTCCTGGAGGTCCCATCTTTTTTCTGACACTGTAGTATAAGCCCCTAGAATATAAAAAGCTTAAAAATAAACAGGGTATTTAGGCAGAGCATGCTGCAAGATACACACCATATACTCACTTGTCATCTGGGACCTCTCAAATACCGTGAACGTGCTGAGACAGTGAAACCCTTTTGTTGTATCTCAGCAGCTAAGTAGGTTGGGGGACAATATGTCAACAAGGCAATGGCAAGGCTCTGGCTTACTGAGCCATATGGCTTGTCTATAGGGTATTTATAGGCCATTTCTTTCCTGGATTCTCATTTCAGCTCCCATTTGAAAGTTCATGCTTTTTCCCTTCTAATGGCATGTCTGTGGAAACAATGCAAGGTCCAAGGCTGTTGCTCTCACATCCCATCTCATTTTTCCCTCTTCCCTGATCCATTAAAAAGGACAAATTCCAGTTTTCTTGAGCAGATGAGTCTAAGATCCTGTTCCACTGAAATTTGGCCATTTGAGTCTAGCAATAAAGTTACTATGAATCAGAGATGCTTTGAAAATGGGACAGGTGCTTTCTGTTTTGTTATGAACGTAGTGTTTATGCTCAGCTTTGCTAAGCAGATGCATAATCTCAAAGTACTACCTAGTCCAGTTCTATTTCTGATATAACAGACCTTACTTGAGAAGATGTTCCTGTTATACAGCAGCAATTCACTGCATCTTCCTTCAAGCTTCTGTATTGTAAATCTGGGAACGTTTGCTAAAAAATCCTGATTATAGCAGTAAATCATGTCTATGTGAAGAAAGCTGAAAGATGAGCTGCTGTTTTCCTCTATGTGCAATAAAGCTGTGTATGGCATTGTCACGTCCGTTTAAAGTGTCTTCACATCAAAAAAACCCTATACAACTATAATTGTGAGTACTTTGGAAGAAAGAACATAAGTAGAGACAGACATGCTTCTCCAGGAACCATGGAAGGCATACCTACAGATGAAACATGACCATTTCCTCCTACACCCAAAACCACCCACAGCTCTTTTACTGAATTATTTTGTACACACCACTGTCCTGTGGCAGAAAATCATTCTCACTTACACAGTGCTTTGACCTCAGCTGCACGATTGGGTTTTCAATTGCTGTTCGTTTGCTACATGCTCACTGGGCTGATTCATTTCTGTCCGTCTTCCTCCATCTGTCCTCAATTTTCTCAACTTTCAATTCTGCAAAATTTGTGATTGTTCCACATTTTTGGGGGATAATTAGGATTGCCTTGTAGTAGATAATTCAGTTCTTCCTTCAGTTTTTTTAATGTATTTATATACTGTAATGGAATAAGTGTTCTGTTTGGTTTGGGCATTTTCCTTGAAAAGGAAGGGTGCTTTGTAACCAGTATCTCTTCCACTTGACATATTGGAGCAGCCCCTGGTGACTGCTGTATGATGGCTGAGACCTGGCACTACAGTGTAGTCTGAACATGACAGATATTGATGCTGATGGTATCAACCAGGCAGAGTATCCGAAGGTCACTGGAGCTCATCCTCACCCCACATAGACTGCAAAACCAGGCTTGGGGTGTCTTCCTTGGTGCCCAGGTTCAGGCAGGAGGAAGGCTCTTTACAGAACAGGGAAAGTGACATTTCTCTGCCTCAACCCCTGATTACTCCTTTAAGTGCACACACACCTGCATGCCGTGACACTGGGCTGGCATCCTTCATGCAACCTTTTTTACAAGCCCTTTCTCTCTCTCAGCTGTTTTAAAACATAACTTGGGGGGAAAGCGTGGTCTGGAGGCAGCTTTCCATGCTGTAAAGGCATTTCTCTCCTAAATTGTGTAAGTTAATTAAGGTTTTTGTAAATTTGAGTGATCTGATGTGGGAAGGTGCTTGTGTTTGTGTGTAGGTGTACATACATAGGTGTGCCCACACTGTATATATGTATAAACAGTGTATGTACACACTCAAAAAGATAAGCATTCACATTATATTTTTATAGAAATGGTTTTAGGAAGTTTTAGAAACAGTTCAGGCCTGAAGAAATACCGGTGTCCTCCAAGAAGCTTGTATTGAAAGAATTGCTGGGGCATTCACAGAGCTGAGCCGTTTCCTACAGAGCAGCATTTATCCCATCCTCAGCCTCCCTAGTAAAGAAATACAAGACTGACAGAAATGGATTATTTCCTTGAAGAAAAGCTCCCACTTTTCAAAGTGTGGTTCCAAGCCACAGGATGATATTAGTAATAATTTCATTGCCTGAAATGTTTTTTTTTATTATTACCTGAAGAGATTTTACTTTTCTATTCTTTTACTTTTTGCCTGGATGTTGCATTTTTTGTTTTTAATTAAGAAAAATGTTGTGCCTTGTCCTAAAGCATGTAGAGTCAAAGCATAATAGAATAAATAAATGGTTGTTTATTTGTAAACAGTGGGAACTCCTCATAGTAACTGGAAGAAAATTAAAATCAGAAATTATAAACAGTGGTTACGGCACTGTGTCTGAGCATGTATGTTATATAGCACTCAGCTTCAAGAGAAAACAGATCACTTAGATTGAAAACCCATAATAATTAAAAAAAAATCCATCTGTTACAAATAGCTGTGATGTTTCTTTCCATGCCCATGTACAGCAGTGAGGGAGTGACTACCAGGAGAGGCAGTGATCCAGTACTAACAACCCTACTTCGGGTAGTATTGTGCTCTTGAAAGGAAGAAACGAATAGAGAAAAGGAGGGGATGGATGTAACCCTGGTCTGATGGTAGAGAGGGAGGTCCTAAAGCAAACCCCCCCTGAAGCTGAGGAGTTGGGAGGTTGCAGAGATATCTCTGTGAGCACTGCAGCCACTGCAACTCTTCTTCCACGGTTTTCCTCTCTCTTTTTAATTTTTGTTTTGTCTGGGGGCTGGAGGGAGGTGGAGGTTGGTTTTGTTCCAGATCTTTCTTCCTCTCTTGCTTCTGGGATTCCCTGGGGTGCCTGGCTAGCAGGAGTAGGGAGGAGAGAAGTCTGCTTCTCCCAGCTTTGCTGGGAGCTTGTGGCCACGTGCTAGAAGCCCCAGCAATGTCTTCTATGTACCCTGAACCTGCCGGTCCTCGGGGTTTGCCATGGACTAGTACTCTCTTATCAGTAGAAAGCTACATTATGGCTTTCTCTGCCCTTACTGGCATGCAAGCAAGGACCTTGTAATGAGAACAGATTTGCTCCCTAAAAGCAATGGCTTGTTTGGCTTCTAACTTTGTCTGGTAGAACAATTTGTACAAGCTGTTGCAACCTCTTTTTCTGGTGCAGGCAGCTTTTTGTTTCGTTGATTGATTTTATAAGTGAAACACTCACTGTGGAGGTGAAATCTGCCACTTGATAAAGGAATGACTTTTTAAATGACCATTTTATGGCTACTGCTGTTGTTAAATGCTTCAGCCTTGGCAAACGGGCAAAATGAAACCCTTGACTGTGGCATGAGTTTCTCCAGGGCCAAAGCAAAGGTATTCATCCTACCTTGCTGATCTGTGGCTGGTGGTTTTGTAGAGTACATTGCCTGGTTCTTTTACTGAGCTGTCCTAAAATCTGTCTCTTCTTAACATGCTTCTGGCTGAGACCTTATGCATCCTTACAACCTAGTACAGCTGGAGCAAGGCAGCGCTCAAATCGCATCATCCTAATAGGGCACGAGGAGGGGTTAATCACTCCAGGGACACAGCGTTGATGTGTAAGATAATTGGTTACTGTGCTTTGCTCTGCTCAAGACCACTCTTCTCTCTCATTGGTATATCTTCCTTAGATCGATCAGATGGCTTGGATAAATACAATCCAGGTGTTTTGTCCTGGGTTGGTTGTTTTTTTAAAATCACTCTTTATGTAGGTCAAAGTGTGATATTTGTGAGGGTGTATTTTGCTCCACAAGCAATTGTGCTGATTGCAGCAGCGATGCCTTAATAATACCATAGTTCTGGGTTGGGTTTTTTTTTTGGTAGTAAACTTATATTGTTGCATGTATTTCTGTTTGCAGAGTCCCATCTCTTCCCCAGAAGAAGAAAAGCTTATTACCATCAAAAGGCCTAAAACTCCAGTTTCAAATGAGTTATCGGATATCAACACCCAAACCAACTGGACTAAGTCACTCCCACTGCCAACACCAGAAGAGAAGATGCGACAGCAAGCACAGGCAGTCCAAACAGATGTGGTTCCTATTAATGTGACTGGTAGGCTTTTAATTTCAGTAATTGCATGACACTGATGATGGAGGGAAGGGGTAAAAGGGGATCCATACTGTTTGATAGTATTTTGACACTCATATATTTGATACATGAATTTTAAATTACTTATTGCACCTTTCTGTGAAAACAGTGTTTTGTGTCTAATAGTCCATTTCTGAACTTAATGAGAAAACCTCAAAATCCCTTAAAATGGTCATTAATTAAGATAGTCTACACAACATAGGCTTGAAATGGTGTTAGATATTGATGAAAGAAAGAATAGGATTGATAAATAGCAGTGTTTTGCTGTGTACTGCGCTGAAGATACGTAATGGAAAATCATGATTTATGCAATGCTAATAATATTTCAGGATTTTCTTCTAGGAATTTTATGTAAGGAAGGTTATCAGGGACTTCTGTATTCCAAAGACTGAATGTTAAAGAATTCAAGAAAAAGAACTCTAGGGTCTTATTTTTATTAGCAACAAGAGGTTTAGGTGTCAAGGAGAGTAGGGTAAGAAGAACAAGTTAATGGGGCTGTGCCTTCAAGCAAAACTCTTGGTAAGGCGACTTATGTGACAGTAGTCCATGTTTTCTTGTTATGAAGTGTGCATTAACTCTTAATTTTGAAAATGCTCTTTGGTTTTACAGTTGCAGAACTGCTCTGTGGAAGTCAAATTATGTTAAAGCCTAATGCTGAATAGATATGTAGTGGTGTGTGAAAAGAATTTCTGTGAAATACTGAATTATCACTTAAGTTTAATAATCCCTCTTTTTCTGCACAGTATAAAGTTTATTAGTCTGTTATTAGTCAATTCAAATAACTGACTGCCTGCCAAAACGAGGATGATATTCAATATCCAATTTATTTCAAATGCCATATGGTGCTCCCTGGCTCAGTACTCCCTCTTACAATCAATAGCTTGCAATGTTTGATTTTGTTTTGAAAGTAAATTAGATATTCTCTTTCCCTGTGTGACTACCAATAATTTTTTCACATATATTTTTATAAAGTAGTATTTTAAATATTACTATTTAATAGTATTTAAAAATTTAAATATATAAATAGTATAGGAGCAGTACTTCTGCAGCAAATGTCAGAGAGCTCTAAGAAGTCAATGAGAGACATTTCCTTAAATAAACATCAGAAAATATTTTAAATAAATAACATGAAGACAACAGAAAATTACAAACACTCCAGGTCTGGAAGATTAATAGAAGGAAAACAAATGGAATGCTGAAATGTTACGAGGCCAGCTGGCATTATCTAGGGGATGTAGGATACAAGTGCAGAAGACTGAGGATAGTATGACATCATCAATAGGTTTGAACAGGGCCTCGATATTGTGACAGAAGGAACAGGGTATACTTAAAGAAAGAGTGATCTGCTGTTCGATGTAGTGACCCTGTATACTGAAAATACATGGGGGAAGTAAACAAATGGAAAGAAAAATGAGGTGAAAGAGATAAAAGAACTCCCGTAGATTTAATTCAGTGTCACTGGGAATGTTACCACGTTTGGCTAAATTACACTTGCGGCTTCAACCGGCTTAATTCGGCTGGTGTAGAAGTTTGTGTCCCTTGAATTGTTTGGTTAGCACTAAGCAAACTCAGCAGTTCTCAACTTTTCTGTTAGAAATAGTGCAAATGCATACTACACCTCCCCTTTCTGGAGTGTGCAGCTGAGCATTTATTCCTGTATAAACACAGTAATCAGAAGGGATAGGAAGGGAGGGCAGTAAAGGAAGACTGCTGCTGCAGTATGTGGGCTGGTCTCTGGGATCCACTGTTTCCTTTCCCTTGGAATGGTTATATTGCTACTGTGAAACAAGGCAAGTGACAGTAACAAACTCTGAGCCACACACAACACAGGGAAAAAAAGCTGCTGTCCTTGTTCTTCATTAAAAAGTCACAGTCTGCTCCCCTCCTCTGCCCTCCTACAAGCCGAGTAATTTTATTTTGTGAAGTTCCTTATGTTACTGCACGAGGCAGGAGAGACCAGAAATTCTGTGCCGTTTGTTCCGTGTGCCATGGAACAAACTGTTGCCAGTTTTATTTTGATTTGGCTTTTTCCTTCACTTGCTCTTTTTCTCACTCTCCCAGAAGAGGGGTCAAAAAACTTCCATTTTATTACTCCTGGCATGAAATAAAAGGTTAACCTCCAAAGAGGCTGCTGGCAATTGACAGCATTTTCAGCAGTGCATTAGTAATGATTCTGCTACAGCGGCCTTTCACATGGCTGTACAACAAATGCTCTGCGAGTTCAGCTCTCAGGGCTTTTTGATGAACAGATTGCAACTAATACAGTAGTAGTAAAAATCTGTTGGATAGCCTGAAGGTCCAGGGGCATTGCATTAGGCTGACAAGCTGCTGACTAGACATCCAGATTTGGAAGCAGTTTCAGTCTTTGGGAGTGCCTGGGTTGAGCTTTTTCTGGCCTGGAAGGGATGGGGCTGAATTTTCAGTGGTGGCTAGTCTGTGCTTTTACGTATCCTGTGGGTTAAAAGATGTATAACGGTGTCTGCTCTCCTGGGTTTTCTTGAACTAACTTTCTTTCCAGATGGAAGAGTCTGGTAATGGTGGAGGTGATCGGTGCCAGGCACAAAACATTTAAGTATTTGCTTGAGTCCAGCTTGACCAACTTTAGAGAGATTTAAGCTTTTTTTTGTTATCCAAAAAAACTAAGTGAATTGTATGAGGAATGTTTAGAGGATTTGTTACAAACTTGTAACAGAAGGCAAAAAGTATCTTTATATCTGCAAAATGTATTTAATGTTAACAATATTTTCTAAAAAAAAAGATTACAATGAAGAAAGGAAAAAAGACTGAGACATTCTGATTTTGCTCGTTGGAACTTATTGGAGCNTGGTTAGCACTAAGCAAACTCAGCAGTTCTCAACTTTTCTGTTAGAAATAGTGCAAATGCATACTACACCTCCCCTTTCTGGAGTGTGCAGCTGAGCATTTATTCCTGTATAAACACAGTAATCAGAAGGAACAGGAAGGGAGGGCAGTAAAGGAAGACTGCTGCTGCAGTATGTGGGCTGGTCTCTGGGATCCACTGTTTCCTTTCCCTTGGAATGGTTATATTGCTACTGTGAAACAAGGCAAGTGACAGTAACAAACTCTGAGCCACACACAACACAGGGAAAAAAAGCTGCTGTCCTTGTTCTTCATTAAAAAGTCACAGTCTGCTCCCCTCCTCTGCCCTCCTACAAGCCAAGTAATTTTATTTTGTGAAGTTCCTTATGTTACTGCACGAGGCAGGAGAGACCAGAAATTCTGTGCCGTTTGTTCCGTGTGCCATGGAACAAACTGTTGCCAGTTTTATTTTGATTTGGCTTTTTCCTTCACTTGCTCTTTTTCTCACTCTCCCAGAAGAGGGGTCAAAAAACTTCCATTTTATTACTCCTGGCATGAAATAAAAGGTTAACCTCCAAAGAGGCTGCTGGCAATTGACAGCATTTTCAGCAGTGCATTAGTAATGATTCTGCTACAGCGGCCTTTCACATGGCTGTACAACAAATGCTCTGCGAGTTCAGCTCTCAGGGCTTTTTGATGAACAGATTGCAACTAATACAGTAGTAGTAAAAATCTGTTGGATAGCCTGAAGGTCCAGGGGCATTGCATTAGGCTGACAAGCTGCTGACTAGACATCCAGATTTGGAAGCAGTTTCAGTCTTTGGGAGTGCCTGGGTTGAGCTTTTTCTGGCCTGGAAGGGATGGGGCTGAATTTTCAGTGGTGGCTAGTCTGTGCTTTTACGTATCCTGTGGGTTAAAAGATGTATAACGGTGTCTGCTCTCCTGGGTTTTCTTGAACTATCTTTCTTTCCAGATGGAAGAGTCTGGTAATGGTGGAGGTGATCGGTGCCAGGCACA
>VZTO01018034.1:5538-23277 GCA_013400615.1 Syrrhaptes paradoxus
ACTCCAACAATACAAGACATGGACAAGACATGGATTGGGATATTATAAAGAATAATAATTTAAGACTTTATAAACTGTATGCCTATTTCTATTCACTTGCTTTGAACCAAGTTCATAATATTCTTTTTCCAAACTTTACATAAAAACTATGAGTTAAATCTAAAAACTCTTAGAAGAACAATAACTTTTGCACAGTTTTCTCCTTTTTAAGCCAAACGGACATCTTGTTTCAGTTGTTCTGAACAAAATGGAAAACACAAGGAGTTCACTAGCTCAGTCGTTAAAAAAAACCCAACAAAACATTCTGACAGGTCTCTAAGAACTGCAAGAACTTCCTTTGACAAGAAGAAAGAGACTGTCGATACTAGCAGAAAACCCACTAAATTATCTGTACCAAGGGGACATTAAAGAAGAGATTAATTGAAAGAAGATGGGAAAGTGGAGAAGTCAGTGAAAGAAATCAATAATTAATTAACTGTACAATCATCAATGAGAAAACTGTATTTTTGGAAGTATTTGCAATTGACTTCACTGTCTGTAGATGTTTCCTAAACTTTTCATTACTTACCTAGACCTTTTTGTCCAGGGTTTTTAGCAAAGTTAAAAGTAAACTGATAAAAATCTTTGAACTTTGTTGGATCCTTTAGCTCTTGTTCCAGTCTTGGCAATAGGGTTTTTAGTTTTTCTGTGGTGTCGCACCTGTTCAAAAGAGGTTATGATATTTGTAAATATTTAAGATTTATTTAACTTTTTCTTCTCTTTTTTATTTTGTAAGGTTTAGTTTCAGAGCAAAATAAAACAGTATCTAAGTTATAAACAGAGTATCTTTCTAGATAGCATTCTCAAAAAAATAAACATTCACGTGTCTTCACTAAATGACTTTAAGCGGAACATCATATATAGGCATCCATTAAGTACACAACCCAAACAGAATTCAGTTTCTCAACCTCTGCATGTGCTTAGGAACTCAAACGGTATGCATTATTCTCTTCTTAAAGAACACATAAACCTCACTGAAATCTGCTATCCTTTCCCCTTTTATAGCTGTTGTAAACACAAGGGTGTGGGTTTTTGCTTTAATCTAGATAGACATTACCTATTCCCTGCTCTACCTAAATTAAGAGATGCATACTATGCATCTAAGTTAACCTTAACATTAGAGGACTTTCCACCAAAATTAAATATTATTTGCAGTCATCCTCTCCGCACCATAGAACACTTGTGGATAAAACCTAGGGGGGAAAAAAAAAGAAGAGCCTTTGACAATAGCTTGAAGGCCGACAAACCATTTAATAACCTGGCACAGGTAAGCTAAGATAGAATAAAGTTACTGAGATTCCAACAGAAACACATCACTTAATAACACACAATTGGAGCATTTTCAGTGAAAGCGCGTGAGCTGACAAGATGCAATTTTAAAAGAAAAAGGGTTTCCCTCACACCAAGGAGTCAATTGAATATTCAAGGTTTATAGGATACTACCAATATTCTGAACTGTACCTAGAAACTCAAAGCGAAGGAAATCGGTTTCAGAGAAGCAGCTATCATAACTAACATCCTGCATTTGGAAGTTCACAGTAGCTAAATGTTTGTATTTATCCTAATGAGTCAAGAATAATTTTATTAAAGCATGGATAACTACAACAAAATCCATAAAATGCAGATGCAGTTTTAACCATCTTGCATTGTACTAATAAAAATAAGTACCTTTCTGGCCTCCAGCAATACCTGGCAGAAATAAGAAAGAATTTTGACAACAGTCTTCAGCTGAACTTCTGTTTCATGAAGACTTGATCTAGTTAACAATAGGGACAAATATCATACCTTCCCATATGTATCCTAAGGGTGCTATATGAACTAAGTCTCAGGGAATTTGTTTTCATTCAAATCTTCACCGTGTTCAATGCTAAAAACCACAGACACTGCACCTCCAAAAATGTCTTTCCAAAGTCTCAATAAGCACTACACCAGTGGCAAGCAGGTAAGATTGGATTATGCTCCCAAGAACAGAATAATGTGTTGAGCAGAAAGAGATAAAAATCACAGACCTCTGTGGAACTCTATCAGAGACAGTCATGAAGACACAGGAGCGAAGTGATAGTAAAGATACAAAATGAAATCTAAGCCAGAAGCCATAGATGGTTTAGCAAAAACTTTTTAATCAGTTATATCAGATAATGTTGGCAGCCTTTAATACAACAGCATTAGCACTTGATTGCTGTCAATGGCTAGAAAATCATAATTACTCCTACATTCTCTACCCAAAGGGACAAAATAAAGCAGTGCACTTCAGGTGATATCAAAAGTTATTTCATCACAATTTCTGAATACTCTTAGCTAGAAAGGAAACCTTAGAAAGAAGTCAATAACTGATGATGTCAGTAACAATAGACTGCTAGGACTCCTGCTCAAGAAACAACCACCACATTTGCTAAAAGTTGGTCTATTGTAGAAAGGTATTGATTAGGTGTTATTCTAAGACCAACTGAAATTATTTATCTACAAAAAATTTGCACAAAACCTGTAATTCTCTACCTATCTAATGCAATGTTTGAAAATAAATAATAATTTTGACACCTCTATATATTAGAGATACTGCATCTCTTCCAAGGAGAAGTTATACACAAAACATTATTTTACAGTGATAAATGCTTGACCTCAATGCTAAACAGAGGCAAAGTGGTTTAACCTCAAAGTCTATTATCCACAATAGTTCCATAATCCAGGAAGGAAAAAAAGAATTCATCAGTTACATCACAGATTAAACAACCTTTTCTACTACCAATACTTTGATTTTTACTTTAATTTCTTACAGATATTCTGTACAAATGAAGTACCTACTATACAAGGCAATAAGAGAAAACTATGGCTTGTAGAACTGGCAAAAAGGAAAAGAAGTTACATTTGGTAGTGATAAGGCAAAGGGAAAGAACTGAAGGTTCTTTTCCGCTTTCCTATTTCTCTTCCACTTCAACACTGACTGAACCTTTTTTTTTCTTCATACATCTCCAGCAACTTCCAGCTTTTAACAGCCCGTGGTCCAACTCAAAACCTCAAAACAACCATGCATATGTTTGCATGAATTACATTAAAAGATCATCATATCTGTCTGTTTTCTTTGCTGTACAGGTAGGAATTATTTTGCTTCATCCTTACTGCAGTCATTGTGAAGGCTTTGCAGTAAAGCACCAATTTAAGGAAGATGGGACCAGCCTTAACAGCTTTTTGAAGCTTCACACTTAACTCAATTAAAAATGTTTTAAAGGAGCTCAGGCCTTACGTGTTGTATTGTGCAGAAATGGATACTTACCCCAACTCTGTCATGCCATCAACAAATTCCTTTTTACTGAATTCACATTGAGTAGCTGCCCTGAACTTCCATGCTACAACCAGAACACTGATACTGGCTGGGTCCAGGCTCAAATCATCACAGAACTGTTGAATCCCATCAATGCCAATTTTATTTTCATCTTGTGGGTCTGAAGTTCAAAATACAGAGAGAATTACAATTATTTACAAAAAAATATTTACAAATAATCACCTGCACAACTTTTATATACTGCATAACATAGGTCTTCATTTTTTCATAAGCTTCACAAATGTCTTCACTTGAAATCTAGTTACTTTTAGGAGTACCTTGAAAAGTATCTGTAAATGGATTACATATTCTGCAAACTTCCCTAGGAATTGGTATGCAACTTTTTCCTAAATTCATTAGTTAACGTCAATGAAATAGCTTTGTCTTCCCTCCACAATGCTCTATGAAAGATCTGAATTAACTGAGGAGATGCCTGACTACATCTGAAAACCGTAAGGCTGATAAACACACCAAAATGTACAATACATTTATTGGTTAGCATGTATTAAAAGAAACCAAAACCAAATTAAAACAAACCCCCAAAAAACCAAAACCCAACAAACCCACACCTATCAAGTGAGCCCACAGATTTTTCTCCTGACACATATATATACATATGAAAATCCACTATAACTTCAAAGACCACAGTTAACTCAAACATTTTTGTTTTTTAATTATAAGCCAGCAAAATCATCAAAATACTGCTCAGTGCCTTAGCAAAACAGCGTGTTGAGCTAACCCACACCACTTAGGAAATACTATGTTTCAGTAGTATTAAGTTTACTACCTTTCCGGACTTCAGAACCACACTTTGTAACTACCTACAGGGTAGATGTCATTGTAACAATTCTGTAACTGTAACAAAATTCTCTCAAAAAAAAACCCCAAACAAACAAAATCCCCTGCATGTAAATTCAAACAATTGGAGGGGAAAAAACCCCCAAAACAACAACAACAATGAAAACGAATAAAACACCCTTCATTTTCAAAGCTTGACAGTTTACAAACTACATAAGTGTCTTTCCCAGCTTTTGATAAGACGGTATTTCAGTATTTTAAGCTGGGCTACATAGAAAAGCATCCCTCAAGTTTAACTTCTTAAACTGGTTAAGATTTTCAATCATGCTACTTTTTAAGTCCTTTTCCAATGAACTGATTAAAAAAGTTACAAAATCAAGTCTAAAAAAAACTTTCAAGTGGGTTTTGGGGTTTTTTTTGTTGTCAAGCTAAGCTCTCTTACACTTTCTGGCCAATGCAGTGGAAGAAATGCTAAAATGCAGAGAGGAAGTCAGTTTAGCAAACAAAGATTTATATCCATTAAACAAAGAATTGCATCCATGATATAACTCAGGGACTTTTTATCAGGAATAACAAGCAAACATATCTATTCTACTATATGCCAGATCTAGTTCTAAGACATGTAAAATGCACTTCTGGTATATTTGGGGCTTAATTGAAGAACCAAAGGCAAAAAAGCGCACTAGTGTTGAAATCAGTGGTAAAATTCTGATGGATTTCAACAAGGACTGTTTCATCCTTATGTTTTCTGTCATCCAAGTAACTAGGAACAAAAATCCAGAGCTGCTGGATAAACAGATAAGAAAAATAACACAGAGAATGCAAGACTTCTCATCTCAGATTTCAAATACAGTGCAAGGTATGTATTACTTTATAGTCCCTGTAGGACAAAGGAATTCCTTCATGTTGGGAGGCAAATGACTCAGGTTTAAGCTACATACGACGAAAGGAAAGGTGGTTAACCAAAACTTGTGAAGGCTCTGTTCAGCTTTATAACTTTATTTAAGTGTGAAAATGGTGGAAATGCACAAGTGTACTCCTAACCAAAACACAGACATAAAACTGACTAGACTTTCTTTCACAAAAACCAAGGGGTGCAGTTTGCCACTGCTAGAATAATAAACAACATTTGTGATTTTTTTTTTCCATTTTAGACATTCTTAGTAGCATTTATGAATTTGAATATATTTTTGACCAAGGAATCTCTAAGGCTGACATGCAAGGAGCAAGCAAAAGATTTAGATATGTATATATATGCTACATATATATTTACACATTTATATAAAACAAATCAAAAAAGTATTTCTCTAGTTAAGAATTTTTTTCACAAAGAAAATGCTAGTTTCTGATTGTTTGTCCCTACACAATTCACTACCACATAATAATGAAATATTAAAGAATGTCTATAATTAAAACAGAACACATTTTGTAAAGAGTAGCAAAATATATGGAAACGATATCATTATAAGAACGGGATAAACTGCATGCAGAGTATGCCACACACTGCAATTAGAAAAGCACATAAAATCATAGTTGAGCAATTGTTAGAGTTCTTTTTTTAAAACGCGAGACGTGTGGATCTCAGTAGGGGCTGGTAATGGTTCCAGCCCACTCTGGTGTACACATAACGAACATCGCACACCTTCATGTCAGATAGCCACACTTCAGAGAGCACTGTTACCTGCATCACGTACATTCCTGTCTGTTCCTTTTATTTTTTTCTGTCATTTTAACAATACTGTCAAATAAAAATAAACGGAAAAGGAACAACTCTGCCTCTAATCCACTTCCCTGTGGTTTTTCTCTCCAAGCCCTGCTGAACAGGGACATACATCACTTTTGTTGCGCTATAGAAGCACAAGGAATAAATTAAGGAGGGAGTTTCCATGACAAGTTTTTGAGTTTTCTTACTTGGCTGTTTTGTCACACTCCTAGCTGTAATGGTATCTGAAGTGTTTTTTATTTTAGTGTATAGAAATACTATTATCCTGAAACAAAATTACCTCTCACAAATATTAATATAAGAACTATACTTATTATTTTGCCACATGAACTGTATGGTACATAATTTAATAGCCGCCATTGGCAATAAATCAAATAAGTTGCATAACAAGCTTTACTTTCTTTTCCACCATATGCAGCTGACAATATTTCCTCATGATAGGTTTGATTTCCTACTGTGACCTTACTTTAAACTCTACAGGAATATCTACAGAAGTTGCATACTGAACATAAAGAGCATTTAACACCTTTTTCATTCATATCTCACTAACACAAACAGAGTGAGAAGAAAAAGCTAGCAATCTTTCCTTAAAAGTCTTTAAGGATGGCAGAGGGAAAAGCAGAAGCACCATCCAGACAAAATGATTAGAAAAAACCCAAAATCCATGATAAAAAAACCCAAGCCTTACCTTTGTATCGATTATAGAGTTGTTCTAATTTCTTCTTGTCTACGGAATTTTTCATGGATTCTTTGTAGTACAAGTCTGGGTTCTGGAAGTAGTTGTCTGTTGCCACTTCTAGTTTCCACTCATTCTGCATTAAGCAGTATATAGCAGTCCTTTCACCAGCCTGGGTAAATGCCATAAACTGGCGGACCTTGTCCTTCTGAGACGATTTAAGCTTATGCTTTGGGATGCAAAAGAAGCAGGAAAGCCAATGAAGCTAATCCAGAAGCTTGTTTCAGCATTCTACCACTAACGCCTATCTTTAAAAGGTTTTAGTTTTCTTGTTGATGGCAACTCTCACTTCAGAATTACAGGAAGACAAAGCCTTGTTCCTCTGCAGTTAAAAAGACAGCATTTTCTTCTGAAAATTGAAATGACAGCATCTATATATACATTTTTAGCAGCACGTATTCTGGCACTAACAGATTTGTATTTCTGCTTTAATGCTCACATATGCAGAAGTTTTTCTGTTCTCTAACAGCAATAAACAGAAGTTTCATCATGTAGCAATATGGTTATCTTCTGAAAATATGCCTAGTGGTTATACAAACAAGAAATTACATAGGCACAGCTTTTATGTATAAGTCCTTCATATGCAGAGAAAAACTGCTCAAGAGTTTTCCTAATATTTTCCTAGCAACAATGAGCAAGGCAAAGGTTAATACTTTTAAGTGATCAGCTGAAAAAGGCAGAAGCGTTTCTCTCATTTTTATGTTGGAAACCATTGCCAACAGAAGACATAAGACAAAAAGAAAACAGACAAAGCAGACACGTCAGAGATTTGTTGAATGTTACAATGAGACTATACAGTTGCTGTAAATGTGATCTAAAAGTTTAATTAACTCTGAAAAATGTGTTTATACTATTAACACACCAGACAACAAAATCATCTATTATAGTGGTATACAGGAACCAACAAGATGTTTCTCTTAATGGCAGCTAATTGCAGCAATCATATCTACACACCATTCCTACACTTCTGGAAAACGCAAGAGGTGGGAACAGGGATTTTATAGGGACCAAATTTGCTATTAACGTAGTTCAATGTTATTATTTCCGTGAAGTTGGAAGGAAATTGCTTAAATCAAACTCTGTTTGATTGATATTATGATACTTTCCAATTTTGTTAAACTATACTTAACATATATTCTGGGCCAGCAATTAAGCTGAGACATTTGTCCAAGTTCCTCAGTACTGCTTAAATCATCAGGTATAACAGAAAATTTACTGATCACTTAAATATCAGGGGGAAAAGCTGAATCCTGATTCAGTGAGCAGTAAGCAGTAAACACAGGACCATCTTTCAGTTTACTTGTTATCTCTCGTACACATATGGATGGTGACATCTTGACTACAGATGGTCCTGAGACAAGAAACACATCATGTAAACAAGATAAGGACTTTGGTCTTTCCTACAAGATTTTTCAGTTTTATATAAGAAGAAACACAAAGTTTCTTTTTGTACAAGAAGAAACATGTAAAGTGGGAAGAGTGCTGCAAAAATAACTACAACATATTTTGGTAAGAAAATACCCAGTAATCCTTTGACTGCAAGCTTGGTGTAACCTCCCGTCCACCTCCCAGTTTTCATTAGGGTCTAACTATGAGAGTCTCGCTGCCCTAAGATCTTCCTCAGTTACATCAACTTCTTTTGAGCAACAAACTTAGCGCCGAGGTCTCTGACAACAATTCCAAAATAAAACCCATATCCTCTCATGCCAGGCACTTAAGGATATTTATCTAGTTTCAAAATGAAACACTGAGTTTTTTAAAGAAATCAGAGATTAGAAACACATTCGACTACCCAATCTGCTCCTCTGCCATGCAACAAGCGTGGTTTCTACTGCTCATGGGTGCTTGATGCCCCGCATAGCAGACAGCGGTGCCCAGGCACTCCCTACAGGGCTGGGGGAAGGGGGGGAGGGTGGCGGTGTCTGGAAGCCGTGTTTCCAGCACGATTTCTCCCTGACAGAACCCGCACAAGGAGCTACACTTAAGCCCCACTTTAGAAACCCTCTCAAAAGGGCTAATGCTATCCTACCGCTAAACCCAAAAAAGCGCTGAAGCTGAAAACACCCGGGCTGCGGCGGGGACACCACCCCAACCCCTTCCCGGGACAGCTCCGGCCACTCCACCGCCCCACGCCCTTTCCCTCACCCCCCGCCCCGGGAAGCGAATTCGTACCGTGCCGCACCTTCCCCGCCGCCGCTGCACCTGCCGCCCCCCAGGGCGGGGAGAGGGGGACAGAGGGGGCGGCCAGCGGGAGGGACCCGCCCGGTGCCGGCAGGCGGAGTGGCGGGGAGCGAGAGAGACACGAAGCTCCAGCAACCTGCCCCGCCAGCCCGAAGCCCAAAAAAGGGAAAGGTACGCACCGCGCCGGCCGCCGGCGCTCGAAATACCCGCGGCGCTGCCCGCCCCGCCCGGCCCCCTCCCCCCTCCCGGTGACCTTCCCGACTCCCGGCCGCGGCGGAGCGGGACAGCGACTCCGCACGGTGTGTGTCCCCCTCCCCGCCGCTTGTCCCCTCTAGTCCCCCGGTCCTCCCCCGCCTGGCGCCGTCCCCTCCCGGGCATGAGAGCGGGAGCCAGCGCTAAGGGAGGGGAGAGGCGGGAAACCGCGATCTGTGTATGGAGGGGCGGGGGGAAGGCGCTCAGCTCGCTGTCCCGGGTGGTTGGGGGTCCCCCTCTTCAATTTCTCAATTTCTCCACGTCCCTGCCCCCCACTCCCACAACCTACCATTTTATCACCGGCGCTTTCACCAACTTCACCGCCCGGCGCCGCCTCCCGCGCAGGCGCGCACCCCCCCAGCACCGCCTATCGCCGGCCGCGCTCCCAGGGACAAGGCGCAAAGGCGGAGCCCGCGGCCCTCCCCGCACCGCCGCCCGCGGGGAAAGGCGACGTCCGCGGGGCTAGGGCGCGACAGGACGGTGGCGAACTACGGCTCCCGGCGTGCACCGCGCCGGAGAACAGCCGGAACGGGGGAATGACCGGGGGAGGAATGCCCCGTTACGTTTCCCGTGAGGAGGAGCTGGGACTACAGATCCCGTCTGACTCTGCGCTTAAAGGTGCTGCACCGGCGCTCGGTAACGGGCGCAGGGTGAGGGGGGCGGCCATTGGCAAGGACAGGGCTGCTCTGCGCCTTCCGTCAGCGGCCGCTGTCCCCTTTACCCCAGCGCTCGCCGCGTTGCCATCCCGTCCTTCCCGCGCTCCTCGGGCCGCTGCCGGCCTCCTTCCTTCCTCTCTCAGGTGAGCGGGGTGCAGGGAGGACGCAGTTCCCGGGGCCGGCCGCGGTCTCCGTCTCTCGCCCTGAGGCGGGCGCTGGGCGGTTGCTGGCGGAGGGTGTGGGGGCCAGGCGGAGGCGGCGGGTTTGGCCCTGCTGCGGAGGTGCCGGACAGTTGAGTACCGCTGCCGGGAGCGCCGGGCGGGCGGGCTGCGGGGCGGCCGCCTCTCTCTCTCCTTCCCTCCCTCCTTCCGTGGCTCCGCCGCCATGAGGGGGCGGAGAAGCGGCTGGTCGCACCCGCGCTCTCCTGATCTCTCTCTGTTCTCCCTCTTCTTCCCTTTCTTCTCCCATCCCGGCCTTCCCCAGGGAGCGGTACCGACAGCCGCTGCCCGGAAGCCGGCCGGTGAAGAGAGGCGGCGGCGCAGAGAGGAGCCCTCCGGGGGCGATCGCGCTCAGGTGGGTGCGGGCCGGGGCTGAGGTGGCCGGGGGGAGACGGCAGCGGGTCCTGAGGAGGAGCTTGTCTGGAGAAAACTGGTGGGTGGCGGCACACTGGCAGGTATGGAAGGAGGGATCCGCAAAGCGTTTTGGAAGAGAGGATGAAGGCTTGCCTCCGAAGGCAGGGGCTGGTATCAGCTTGATGAGATCGGTGCTACAGTGTCGTGTTCGGGAAGGAAAAATCGGGAAGATGAACTGCAATCCAGCAGGAAACAAACTGTGCTTAAAAAGGACTCTAAACGACAGGAGTGCCTTCTGATGTGATTATTTACTGGTGCATAGAGTGTGGTTTTTCTTTCTCTTCCTTTTTACTTGCGTTCTGAAGCACATCGTATTTTCATATGAGAGGTCGTTATTCCCTTAAGAGCTTTTGAGCATTGCCCCAGGTGCTACTTTTCTAATTAGCTTTTGTTAGCCAAGTAAAAAACTGTTACTGAAACAAAACTGTACTGTGTCCGAACCACAGGGGTTAAGTTGACACGGTGCAACAGTGGGCAAACTTACTAGTGCAAATCTCTGCTCAGAATTTAGTTTGACATACCACGTAAGATGTGTAGTACTGTTTTACCTCCCTGCAAGTGGAAGCTTGGATATATACTAGGTATTTCTTCTCCCTTTTTCTTGCAGAAATAAGTTGTAGTATATTCAGCAAAATCTCTGCCCCAAACGTGTTAAACAGGAAGCATATTAATTTGTACATCAAGAAATTTTTCCCTAAATATATCACTCTAGAGTTTTGCCAGATGGGTAGGATTGTTATTTTTTCCTGATGTCTTAAAAATAGTAAGCCCTATAGCTTTATCAAAACTCTGGAATATTTCTACTTCACTATTTTATTGAAATTCGAGTGATGTAGGCATGCTTTTGCTACTTTAATTACACTTTCAGTTTTTAAGCTCTTCATGTTGTTAAACCCTAGCCCATAGTCGACTCTTGATTGCTAAGTACTTTGGCTTTTATTTTGTGCATTGAAAAAAATAAACCAACCTACATATGGGTTTTCTCAGTTCGCTCTGAAACTTAGATAGGAGGGCATTTTAAAAACTGAGCTGGTGCATGGCTGTGCTTACCATCTTCCCTTCCCATTCTATATATTGACGATGGCTGGCTCGGATACTTGTGATTGCGGCTGCTACTGCATTATGGGGAAAGAAGAATCTCTTTTAGACAGACTGCTTCCACATGATTATGTCCATATGTTGGTGTCTGTTTAAGGCTGTTGGTCCAGAGATCAAGATTGCAGCTAAAGTTTCAGGCAAATGCCTGCTCAACTGATGATCTACTAACATGTCACGTGCGTTTGTGCATTTTAGAATGCCATGCTGCTGTGATTAATGTATGCTTTGTACATACATTTATACCCTGTTATTTATAGCTTTGTGGTGTTTGGGGCTTTTTGTGGGTTTCTGTGGTTGGTTTGTTTTGTTTTGGTTTTTTTTTAAGAAAATATAACTTTGTTATTTTACAATAATCTCAGTATTTTACTATAGCATCTGGGGGAAGGAGATTGGTTCTTAGTTTTGAAATTCTCTCCTGCTTGGTGTTAAAACCAAATATAGCAGTCTAAACATAGACCTTCAAGTAGCTTCTGGGAAATGAACTTATGAATGAATTGATTTTACTTTTAGTGTTCTTATAAGTGTATTTTAAATTCATGAGGATCAATAATTAGCTTTGAAGGAAGATGTCTCAAGGCCATGCAGCCTTTTAGGTGAAGGTCTTTGATCCAAACTAGTAGTGCTCAGAAGTCCAGGAAGTTTTGCTGTTATTTCTTTTTTTATAATGTAATCTGTTTCAGTTCAGCTTTTTTTCATTAGGTTTTGTATAGTTGAGTGTGTTAGGGTTTCTAAGGCTGTATAAATAACAAATGGTTGTGATACCATTTTTTAGGATAGGTTTGAGAAAATACAAGAGGTTTACTGATAGATAAGAGGAATGAGTTCTGGTGCTAGGTTGAATTACAGCGTATGGCATTGTGGCTTAATATTTTTAATGGCTCTTCTCTCATCTAAGAAGAAGAGCGGATGACTGCTGTGTGATATTGACTAAGCTTTCCATTTAATATTTTTAAAACAAGATGATCTCTAGAAAATAGTCAAGGGGAAAACAAAAATCTGTCAATAACCTTGGTGTGTTTCTTGGTTTTGATAACTGTTGACTGAAGGAGACCATACACATTCTGTTAAAGATCGTAGCTTAGGATGGAGTCTTGGGTTTGTTTTCTACATTTGTTTGACCTAATGGCCCAACTTTATCATGTTTGATAACTGATTGGTACTATCTTGCAGC
The DNA here is from genome assembly GCA_013400615.1 of Syrrhaptes paradoxus. NCBI lineage: Eukaryota > Metazoa > Chordata > Aves > Pterocliformes > Pteroclidae > Syrrhaptes > Syrrhaptes paradoxus. The sequence continues at coordinate 18,144 of VZTO01018034.1, forward strand.
ATGGTATGTGTACTGGAGATGCAGAAACCATGTAGCAGAAAGCTTTGAGCAGTTGTGGATTATCAGTTCTTTACAACAGCAATAAAAAGTGAAGAATGAAGTTGACTGGATTTATTTCCCTATGGATGTTGGTTTTACTACCTTGTGGCCAGTTAGCAAATCCTGCACAACATGAAGATGTAGTAAAGCATGCAATAAAGCTGCACCGTGGGAAAGGAGCTGTTATCACTCAGAGAAAGCAGTGGGTGTTGGAGAACTGCAGAAAACTATCTGGTCTTCTTCGTCAAAAGAACGTTGTTCTCAACAAACTAAAAAATGCTATAAGAGCAGTTGAGAAGGATGCAGGACTGTCAGATGAAGAGAAACTTTTTCAGGTGCATACCTTTGAAATTTTCCAGAAGGAGCTAAATGAAAGTGAAAACTCGGTCTTTCAAGCAATCCATGGCCTCCAGAGAGCTCTACAGGGTGATTACAAAGATGTTGTAAATATGAAAGACAGCAGCAGACAGAGGCTGGAAGCCTTGAGAGAAGCTGCAATTAAGGTTAGTTGCCCCATATTTATTACTAGAGTATTAACATTCTACTGGTGATTTTAATTTTATTTGACATGGTTTCAATCTGTTTTAATTTAAAAAGTGGATCTACAATAAACTTGTAATGTTTTACTGTTAAAATGGATTTTGAGTGATGTATTTGTTCTCATTAGTAAAATTAGAAGTAATTCTGGTGTACAGTGTAAAATTTACCAGTTGTCTCTAGTTCTTATTTCAAAACAAAGCTAGGCATAGTCATAAGACCTATGGCAAATATTATGTTAAAGGGAAAGGAATACAAGAAGTGAGTCAGTGCACATAACATGGTTGCACTAGATAAAACAGTGGGGTTATCAGAGTCGAAATAATGCCATAAGTTGGCAAAATACTAACTGTTTTTTCCACTTTAAATGAGAATTGCTCAACCAAAATATACAATTCAAACAGAATGACATCTTGCCCTTTACTTCAATATTTGTATAGATGTGGGTAAAATGGACATGCAAAATATGAGATGACTAGATTTTTTAATCTCAGTATAGCACTCCTAACCTTACAAGTGCAGGTTTGAAAAACAGTGCTTCCAAGAAAGAGCTGGCTGAGATAAATTTACCTAGAAAAGCACAGATGAGTAACAGTTGAGCAAAAGTACTTAATGGAAAGTTTGAGTTCTCATGTCAATGCAGACCTGTTAGGGTGTGCACAATCTGCCACTGTCTGCTGGACTTGGGAGTGGTCAGACTGGGTACTGAAAGTCTCCCATTGAGAGAAAATGTTGTTTAATTGATTTGACATTTACATTGCTCTTTTCCTTGTTCTATCCCTGACAACTGGAAGAATATATTAAGAATTTTCTTTGTTTTCTGTCTTCTAAAAGAAGAGGCTACCCTGGCACAAGGGATTGAGAGAAGGAAAAAAAAAAGAGTAATTGGGATATAACATCTAAGCTGGGAGAGTCTCTAAAGGGTGTTTGTGTGAGAGATGTGCAGACCTTAGCAGGTAAAGATGGCAAGAGATTGTGTGCAAGAAAGATGTGCAGTGAATTGTGGCAAGGAAGGTTGGTGGAAGTAGACGTTAGGGTGCAAACTTGAGAGACTGGAGTGGTCTGTGCACTGAAAACAATGACTGAATTACAACAAATTCAGCTAGGGAGTAGCTTGGATCTAGGTGTGTTCCAATAAAGTGTTCAATATGACTTTGATATTGGTGCTTAATGATAGTGCCAGCCTCTGCTGTATAGAAATGGGAGCAGTTGACATGAAAAACTACTTGTTTTTTCACCTTCTTTTTTTTTTTTTTTCTTTTATCTCTTAAAATTGCAGCAGTGAANTCTAACCTTACAATTGTTATATAAAGTGAAACTAAAGATAGTGGGGAGATTTGTGCAAAAAAGATGAAAATTATATGGGATAAATTTTTTGGACTTGTTCTTTCTTCAGAAGACACACATTAGGTTCAGTTTTGTTCTAGTTTCATATTACTGTAATGATTACTTTGTTGGTGTACTCATAAGACATCCTTTCCACTTTTTACAGTGATTGAATGGAAAATACAATTGACTGTAGAGGGTGCTGGACTCTTCATTTTATTTCTGTCGAGTTGAAGTATTTGGGGGTCTTTAGTGTTGGGATATTTATGCATGACTGATGCATTTCTTCGTGGTTGTGCTGCTGGGAAAAGGAATAGCAGAATAATTCGTGGGGCACGGGGGAAGGAAGGAAGAAACAACGAAGGCAGCTTTTGCCTTCCTTTGCTCCAGGAACCTCTGTGGAGGTTTAGGAAAAAGCAATAAAATCTTGCCTATTTATCAGCTTGTAATTTCATGGGTGCCTACTACTTGGACATTGATGGGAAAAATGACTGGCAAGTACTGCAAAGATGCATTGCCTTTTGAATGTGCTTTTCTCATCCCTGATTAAACAGTAGAGAACAGCGGCAACACTATTCTTAACTAGCTTTGGTCCAAAGCCTTACCTTATCATAATTCATTTTGCTCATGTGTTTCTTGGTGTTCCAATCTCCTGTTTAGTGCACAATCCTTATCTGTATTACCTTGCTTAAAAGATTCTTTGGTACGTACCTTGTGATCAGATGTCTCCAATCGCAGCGTAAGTTGTGGAACAGTGTTTGTACTGCGATGCGCTTCTGCTTAACACGTAGCAGGCTATTTGAAACAGCTTGTCCTTTTCATGGACACCGTCCTCTGTGATTGCCCCTCTCTGCTGCCGTGCCGCTGGTCTCTAGGTAAAAACAGAGATGCTATGTTAATACACTAAAAAAACTTTGTCTTCATTAATTAAAGGAACTTCTGTTAAACTTGGATTTGTCAAAGCTCTTCTACCTTGCTATTCAGAGAGAGTTAACTTCTTGCAAATTAGAGCCTTATTTGTTTTTCTGCAGTTTACCTCTAACTCTGTTCGGCAAGTTTGTCTCAGCTGACAGAAAGGACTGGTCTGTTCCCTCCACCCAAAACCTGTTCCATTTTTGAAGGGAAAGAATGTAACCCTTACCAATGCCATCTGGCATTCTATGTTGTTGCTGACTGAGGAAATAATCTGCAGCTCATACAGGGGCTGTTTTTTGCATCTTTCAAGCAATGTCTGCTAGCAGAGAACAACAGATAGGAAATGTTTTTCCTTAAGGCCCTGTGAGAGTAAGTGTGAGAGTAACTATGTCTCTTGCTTATGTGTTGCATAAGAACTAAAGCAGTTGACCTTGGGCCAAACACGCTGGTAGTTACATTTTTCCCAACTCCAGTTATTTTGGGATCTGGGGAGTTCTCATTATGCCCTTGTAACTATGGTAATTCTAAGCTGCAACAGACAGGAGCCAGAAATTCTGTGGTTTCACCACAACCAGAGGTATTCATCTGATTGTCAGGATTTTAAAAGGGTTAAGCTACACTTACAGGCTTGTCTTGGCAACAAGGAATTGATTACATTGTACACATGTTCTTGCAGGTTTCGAGGGGAAAATTGTCCATCCGCAAATGTGTGGAGGAGGGGATGCTCCACTTATTTAAACATAGGTGCTTAGGACCATTTCAGATGCCCAGGTTATCTAAGATACCTCTGTGAGGTAGGCAGAGGGGAAGACCTGTGTTCTGTCTGATTTCTAATTGGGTATGGCAGGGCATCTAAAATGGAGACTGAAAGTTGGGTTTTCTGGGAATTCAGTCTGACCTAGAGATTGCCTGTACTTTTTGCCCAGTCTGTTTTTTCCCTTGGTGATAATATTGGCTCTCTTCAAGAATAGATGTAGGGTCTCTCATCTAAATATTCTCAGTATCCTGAATCTAACTGAAAGGAGGAAGCCTGCCATTGTGTATGTTTCCTCATTCATAGTTGTTCTCTCTCTCAACCAGTGCATCTTCAAAAGGATGTAAGCATGTAAAGGGAAGTATCTTTTTTTTTAAAAAACAAATTGAAATTCAAATTCTACTCTGTCAATACACAAAGTATTATGTTTGGTTATTGTGTCAGTAAACATGTAAAAGAAGTAGTCTTAAGTCCAGTCTTGATCAGTAAATAGAACTTTTTTAGTTCTCTTTCTGANAGCATTTTTTTCTTTTTTTACTTCTGAAGGCTAGAAATGGATTTCAGAAGTCATTGGTGCAAGTTCCTAAGAGGCCCAAACTGGAAAGGTGGACAATGTCTAGTATTTTACTTCTGATAGGAAAAATTCTTCTTCGGAAACATAAACAGCTCAACTAGAGTGCTTGACTGCTTGCCTGTACTCTCACAACTGCTTTTATTTTGTTTTTTGTAGCTGTTTCCACAGTCATTGTAATTTTTGAAAACCATACACAGACCTCTTCCCATGTTTATAAAATGGTTTATGAGATTAAGATTCCTTGAGTTTTCCTTCCAATTTGTTTGTTTGTTGTAGCTAGTAAAGCTGTGCTTTCAAGTTTATTACGCTTCCTTGCTGAAGCACTGAGCTCTAAACTTTACTTGGCTCTGAAATGTTTCCTAGAGTTCCTCAAAGTAATTCCTTTCTTGTATTTTCTGGCTCATAACCTTGGGGCAACTCTGTTTAATGGATTGGAAAAGGCAACGGGTGGATACTTTGTTTGTTTGTTTATTGTTTTTCTTGCCCACTTCACCCAAAGAAAATTGCCACAAGAGAAAGCAATCTTCAAATACCATTATAAAGTCTATATTGCTTTTGCAATTCCACTTCTAAGAGTTTTTGTGTCAAAAGAAGTGTACATCTATGTCAAATGTTTTCCTGCTCAAAGGCCAGCACTTTATCTGTATGCTGTAAAATTCAACAGGAAGAAATGGAGTACGTCGAACTCTTAGCAGCAGAAAAACATCAGGTTGAAGCCCTTAAGAACATGCAGCATCAAAACAAAAGCCTGTCAATGCTTGATGAAATTCTAGAAGATGTCAGGAAGGCAGCTGATAGATTGGAAGAGGAAATAGAAGAGCATGCCTTTGATGACAACAAATCTGTAAGTGATGTTTTAGACTCAATCTTTTCATGGGTGTGCATTAATTTTTTAGTTTATATTTGCACTCTAGGGGTATTTCTCTTGTGTTAAATAGCTGGTAGGATTTTAGTGACTACTTAAAAAAAAAAAAGCCTTTGGGTCTACA
>VZTO01018034.1:23365-55315 GCA_013400615.1 Syrrhaptes paradoxus
TTTTTTTTGCTCATGATTTCTGTGTTTTTGATCTAAAGTCCCCCTGTAGCTGCCACTTTAACAGTGACAAATGTAGTCCATCTCACTGATACAGCCCATGAGAGTTAGGACATGGTGGTGAGGACTGTGATATTTAGACTTTGCAGGATACGGAGTTACTATGTTAAGTGTAGTCTCCACTTTTTTCTCTTTCATTTTGTTGAGAAAGTTATGGGAGAACAAGAATACTTGCAGTTAGTTTTCAGAGTCTGGCAAAAGATATATTCTCCAAGGTAAGGACTTGAAATGTGTCTGTGGTGTTGCTTTCTTCTACTTCTGACTTCCTCTGCTTTTTGTGCATTGGCCTATTTGGTTTGTTCATTGTTTCTATGTTGCACGATGGACAGTATCCCTCAGGTAAGGCTGTGTGTGTTTGGAGCTGGGAGTACATCGGTTCGTTCTACTGTCCCACTGTGCTGTCCTCAGAGACTGACTCTCTAAATTGGTCCTGTTTTGCATAAATGTGGCTTGCAATTTTATTTGCCTTTTTCTCTTGAAAGGTTTTTGTTGACTTGCAGGTAGACTTGCGAGGCAAGCTTAGCTCTTGAATTCTGCTGAGGAGGAAGAACAGTTGCTCAGTGGTAGATAGCCAGGCCAATTTTTGTAATTGTACTCTACTGAGAGAAAGTGAGAGCAGCTTTTTATCTCGTATACACCAGATCAATTGTACCTAGTGGGAATCCTACCAGGCAGGACCAACAACGGGGAAGGGATGAGCTAGCTGGAGTGCCCTCTTCTGTTCCGCTGGGGTATAATGGCACATTTTAAAGAGACCAGGGATGAGGGTTCTTCTGCTCCACCTGCTAATTGGCAAAATGCCAACGCATCCTTTTTCTCCAGTGTATCTCTTTGGTTTGCTGCTTGTACCTATTAATGAAAGAAAAGGAGTCGTGAAATACAACCTGGAGGACTAATTATTTACATGTCTTTGCAAAAAAACATATAGCATAGTTTGTCTTCTGTCAGTTCCCGTTTCTTTTGTAAAAGTAAAAAAGTACCATAATATCCACACAATGTATGATTTATATATGTATTACACAGGGGAAAAAAAAAGATAATTTTTCATAATTGTCTTAATCTTATCAACTTCTTTATTTTTTTCCTAATGTTTTTTCTTACCTAGACTCTGAACTCTACCAGATGAGGAATGTATTTATCCGGTTGCACTGCTTTTATATGAACTTTGATATGTTTTTAATTTTATTGCAAAAAAGTTTGGTTAGGTTCCAGACACATAAGCTACCAAGCACAAAAGAACATGTAACAAACTCTATATGAATTTGGAGTGCCAGAGCATCAAAGTAGATGCTTTACTGCTGAGGTATTTTATGAGATAATTTTGCTTAGTGAACACGATTGCTGATGTCATAACATTAAATTCCCAGGAAGATACTAGAAAATTTTGGCTTATTAGCACTTTGTTTTTTAGATAAAGTAAGAGTCATCTGCAAGATGGGGACACTGCACTGAACAGTGAAATAATTTAAATGTGAAAGTTGGTCTAAATTTTAAATTGTAGAGCCAACATTTAACAGTAAGCTCTAAGCTCTGTTTTGGTATCCCAGGAGTAGCCTTGAGGGTGTGGGAGAGGGGGACAGGAGCAAAGATGGCAGAAGAATAGTAGGAGTGGGCACTTTTTGTGTATAATACTGTGAGAATAGTTTGCATGTAGGTGGCATGCAGTTGCTCCTGCTTTCTCTCATCAGCTGAAAACACGAAAATGTGGTTTGGTCTCTTAGAATTGACAATGGACACCTCATTCTGGAATGCAAAATAGTCTGGTAAGTGGTGAGCTTAGGGAAGCAAAGGCAAAATATCTATTTAACAAGACAGGTTTTGGGCAAAAAAGGGTGAAAAGATAACTTTCATAATGCATGAGAAGAAAATGGTCATCAGCCTCTCACTCCAACAGCTAAAAATGCTGGTGATTGAAGCAGCTATTTTATGCTTCTAAATAATTCTGCAAATTTTGTAATTTGTTTCAAATTCTGTCTTTTCCATTCTGTCTGATTCTTAGTGACTTCCAATCCTTTAGAGGCCCATCATATTACTACAATCTGTCATTACTACAATCAAGTTTTTATTTAATTATACACACATACAAATGTAAGGAGTGGAAGAAAAGGATAAAAATTGCAGGTTAAATATTGAAAATGCAATACTTATCTGAACAGTTTGGGGAAATGTGCTGGGGAATCAGCAAAGAAAAACAGGAGTCTGTTTTATAGATAGCTTTTGTGAATGCATTTCTTCATTAAATTGGGGAGTTGTTTGGGCAAAATATGGCAACCCAGAGAAGTTGAATGTTTTGTAGTCAGTCACTGGAATGACAACAGCCTACTCTCTTTACTGGAGTCTAAAAGAAGTAACAACCATAACTGTTTCTGAATATTGCTAAAATTTACATTATTTAAAATACGGTGAATAATCAAATCATCCTAGTATCTTCCACTATAACTACAGGCACTGAAGACAGAGCTAGGTAGAAGCAGTTCTTATCCTCTCTCCTTCAAATTTACAGGACAGTGACTTTTTCTTGACTTGGAATGCAGTCATTATTTCAGAGTTTTGTGAACTGAATATCACTTTGTAATCTCTAATTGTTTTTGTTCAAGGAAATAAAATCCAACCTTTTGTGTTCTAAATGTGACAAAACTTTTTAGGAAAAAAAATAATAATTCAGATTAGATACAATTTAAAATACTGAATTGGAATTTTACAGGTTTGAAACCCTGTCTCTTTTTTTTTGTTTGTTTGTTTGGTTTTTTTTTTTTGGTTGGACTACTTGGCTAAAGATGTCTGGAAAACCCTTAGTTTTTAAAATGTAAAACAACTGGAAGCATTTTCAGTTATGAACATTGAGTTTTGATAAAGAGACTGAAAGACGTTTCTTAAGAAATTGCAGTATATTTAGTCAGTGTCAACAAATTCTGGAGCAACTTCAAGCACAGCTAATAGTGTTTCCCTTTTTACTGTTTGCTCCACTGACCTCCCTCCCTCTTTTTTTTTTTTTTTGTTATTTACCTTCCTTTTCTTACAGGTAAGAGGTGTAAACTTTGAAGCAGTTTTGAGGGTGGAAGAAGATGAGGCTAACTCCAAAAGAAATGCTTCAAAAAGAGAAGTAGAGGATGACTTAGGGCTTAGTATGCTTATTGATTCCCAGAACAATCAGTATATCCTTACCAAGCCCAGAGATTCAACCATTCCTCGTGCTGATCATCATTTCATAAAGGTAATAATTTCAGAGACATTCTTGTCATTTGTTTTGGAAAGATTTAGTCCCACTAGCCTGCATGCCAGTACTGCTTCACGGGATTGAATATAGTTTGAGCATTTGTCCCTCTAAAGTTACTCTAGCACTCATGATTGCCCTGTCTACTGATGACCTGGACAATGGGTTTGCTACTCATAGTATAGTCTTCACAAGACTGATGGTGATGCCACATGAATTCTCTCTGTTTTTATTTGATTTAACTTGTTGCACCTTTAGGGCAGCATCCCTTCTCTCAGACTGCACAGTGTTAAAGCAAGCTACTGGTGTGCCTGATAAGCTACTTGCATATTGTTACTAGAGAGAATGTATCTGTTTATGTCTTGTGATGGAAAAGGGATGCTGGAAAACAAACATGTTTTTAATTGTATTTGTGCTCCATAAAGAATAACTGGATTAGGATTTAAAAAAAAGAAAAAAACCAAAACCAAACAAAAAAACCCACCCACCCCCAAAACCACCCACACAAAACAGATCTGTTTCACTATTTTGTTTTAATGCAAAGTGTTATTCCCCTCACAATTCCCCAGAAAGCTGTCTACTTCCTAGAATATATTTAAAATATTTAATAAATTGATCAAAAGTCCCCAAAGCTATCAATTACTTAAGGTCAGTACCTCATCTGCTTTATCTGCAAAACTGTAGTGTTTACACCTACAACAAAGTGTCCAGGTTAGTTTACTGAAGTTGTGTTTTCTTTTCACAGGCAGCATTCTACATGCAATTTTACAGTGCTGTTTATCCTTTGAAATATAATAGTCTTTAATTCCATTACAAATTTGTGTTTCCTTTATATTAATGCATTTGTAAATCTTCCATATTTAGGATATTGTGACAATAGGAATGTTGTCTTTGCCGTGTGGCTGGTTGTGCACAACAATAGGATTGCCAACCATGTTTGGGTATGTCATCTGTGGAGTACTCTTAGGACCTTCAGGACTAAATAGTATCAAGGTAAGTATGCAAGTTGCTTCTTGATTTCATTTCATAAAATAATAGAATAGCCTGGCTTGAAAAGGACCTTAAAGACCATCTAGTTTCAACCCCCCTGCTGTGGGCAGGGTTGCCAACCACTAGAGCGGGCTGCCCAGGGCCCCATCCAGCCTGGCCTTGAACACCTCCAGGGATGGGGCATCCACAGCTTCTCCGGGCAGCCTGTGCCAGTGCCTCACCACCCTCACAGTAAAAAATTTCCTCCTAATATCCAACCTAAATCTCCCCTTTCTTAGTTTAAAACCATCCCCCCTCGTCCTGTCACTATCAACCCCTGTAAACAGTCGCTCCCTCTTCTGTTCATAGGCTCCCTTCAAGTACTGGAAGGCCGCAATGAGGTCTCCCTGGAGCTTTCTCTTCTCCAAGCTAAACAAGCCCAGTTCCCTCAACCTTTTTTTCATTTGTTGAACTCTTCAAAAATATTTTTAAAAGAATATAGTATTGCTAACCTCAAATGTATTTAAAAAAATTTAAAAAATCCCCAAACCTGGACCTTAACAAAATGAGGTCTTAAAATGTTATGTCTTTGAATCACTGTGTTTTCAATTTTTTTCTCCTATATAATCATGATGTAAGCAATTGTTGAAAGTGAAAGGTGAAGGTTGTGTGTTGTGGAGTTTTGTTTGTTTGTTGCTTTGCTTTTTGTCTTTAATCATAAAGCATCACATTTGAGAGCCAAATTATTTAAATTACATCAAATATTCAGAAACTTGCAAGAAGTCAGTGTTGGCAGCAGAGGGAAGTGTTTAAAACAAGTGGTTCCCTGAGTAGCATAGCTTGGCTTCCTAGAGAATTGTTTTGCATCTCTGTAGGTCTTTCATCCATCCTAGTCACCTGAGTTCTTTTCCAGTCTCCTGCCCACATTCCTGAAGTCTCTTGAACCTTTTTAGCTCCATCATATGTACCCTGATTACTAGCTGAATGCAAAACCGTGGACTGTGCTTGGCTAGGCATTGCGTGTGTTTTGATTAGTGGTCTGGTGTGCATTAACAGATTGTTTAGCCAGCAGGCAAAACAGAACACATATTAAGGTTGCGTGGTAATGTCAGGTTAAGTTACATGTGTCTCTTACATTGATATTCACATAACTGCTTGGAACTTACTGTCTTTGCAACCTCTGCTCTGATGTGAACTTTTGTTGAAAATTACTGTTGGGCTCAAAAGTAAGTAGGAATGAATAGAAATTGTAGGATTTTGTCCATTTGCTATTGCAAGAGAAGGCTACAAATACTACACTTTCAAAATTTCATATTCCAAAACTGATATTAAATAAGAACCTTTGTCATATGTAACTTCTGGGTTGAGGAGGTTTGGAAAGCTTGACAGCTTAGACTGAGAGAAAAGTTTGTAAGCTTGGCATTAGAAAGAGACTCGACAACAAATTCTCAGTCTTACACGGATGAAGATGATGGGGTCAGAACAGACATGAGAGGGGCTTCTTTAGACCATTTCTTAGTGAGCTGCCTGTTTCTTGTGGAGCAGTGATTAAAGGTTATTCATCTGGAATAATGTTCATGTTGACTGGATGGTCTATCATTTGTACTATCTCCTTTTGTCTCAAGAAGTTGAATGTCAGAGGAATTGAGGAGGCATGCAGATTCTAATCTAGCAGGGTAGATAGTTTCCATTTCCACTTCTCTATGACTGATGACAGACCCTGCTCTGGGCTGTAAATACATAGGGAAGAAACGTTAGTTTTTTCTGTTGTGACAAGGATGATGACCACTTTTCTTGCTGTTGCACCCTTCTCTCTGAAGTAGAAAGGCTGGTAGTTGTACTGGTCTGAAAGATGGATGCATGAAATCTACGGGATGGAGAGCAGAACAGCAACTACAATCTAGCAGAATGATTATACCAATGGACCAATGAAGTAACTAGCCAGAAGTAACTTATGGAGTCTTGGGGGTTTAACAGCTTATGCATAAAACTTAACCTATTTATTTTCAGCAAGCAAGCAAGCTTATCTAGGTCAACATGCAGATGCATTTTGAGTGACCAGCACTATCAAACCAAATTATCTAGTAGCAACCAGGTGATGGGGAAAAATATTTGAACCCTAAAGATGCTGAGGGAACCTCTGATGTCATATGATCAGCAAGTGAACTACTTATGGAAACATAATGAGAAACAATTTGTTTTGTAAGTGGACTTTATAAGTAGACTGCCGTGTACTGACTTTTATTTTATTTTTTTAAAGTCTATTGTACAGGTGGAGACATTAGGAGAGTTTGGTGTATTCTTCACTCTCTTTCTAGTTGGTCTGGAATTTTCTCCTGAAAGATTAAGAAAGGTATTTTTCTATAATACCTCTAAATTACAGGATTTAATTGCTGATGTTCAAGTTATCAGTTATACTTCAGATTTTTACTTTGTCCCTATAATATACTGGTGTAACTTTGTATATATTTTTTTGAAAGACAAAGATGACATTTGCTTCTTCACTTTAACTCTTTGGAAATAACAGAATGCATTATTTATTTGGTGTCTCCAAAAAAAAATTTTGCTGCTCTTCATTTTAGTAAAACAGTTTGATTACTAGAAAAACCTCATACAATTTATGGCAATCCATCTCTGCTTTATTTTAACATGCAGTAACATGCAGTTGCTGTTACGGAGTGTCCAGTGATGTTTGCCAGTCCTGTTATAAAAAAAATCAGTTTGTTAAGTACTGCATACTGAATTGATGATACATGCTGTACTGGGTAATAAACTGATTCTGCAAGTATGTTAGCACACTCTGGAACATTACATGATGTGGCCATCAGGATTCAGCAAAAAGGTACAAGTTTCTTTTGGTCTTAATTGAAAAAAAAAAAAGGTTATCTCATAAACCAGCTTAGAATTTTAATAGAGGAGACTATTGCTGCAAAATATATACGGACATATATGTATAGAGTTGCACTGTGTGATTTGTTCCTAAATTGATGGTTGTCAGTTCATGAGATTATAAAAGCTTTAACTGAAATGTGTTAAAATTGATGTTTGTCAGTTCATGAGACTATAAAAGCTTTAACTGAAATGTGTTAAAATTTATGAGCATTCAGGTTAATCTGCTATTTCTAGTCCATCTGAAGTCAAAGATTAAAATCAGTAATTTAAGGGTTCCTAAACTGTAATATGGAAATTTGTTACTTCAGAGTTGTGTGCACACTGGTGTGGAGCAGACTGCTGGTATCAATGATGGTCTTTGCCACTCCCATTTTTTTCCCTACCCTTGGAATCACATCAAATAACTATTCTTCCATTTGATTATTTTAATATATTTCAACCCATACTGGACCTTTGGTCATTAATTGGTCTGTGAGTTCTGGGAAATTTACCTAATTCCTGGTAATGAGCCTTCTGGCATAGAGTATTATCTACCAGGCATAACAACTTCAGAGATTTAGGATGTATAGGATGACAGCCCGTTACTTCTGTGGCACAGCACTGCAGCCCCAAATTGTGCATCTTTAACTGCTTATTTGCACTGAAGTTTATTGTAGCTTATCAGTGAGAAAAGTGTCATCAGACTACCATAAGAACTTGTTTTCTTCCCAAGGTATGGAAAATATCTTTGCAAGGACCCTGCTACATGACAGTTCTGATGATTGCCTTTGGTTTACTATGGGGACACTTGCTCCAAATTAGACCAACACAAAGTGTCTTCATTTCCACTTGTTTATCTTTATCAAGCACACCATTGGTGTCAAGATTTCTGGCAGGTAGTGTTCGAGGAGATAAAGAAGGTAGGTATAATTTTAAATATGGATTATTGTAGTATCTACAAAAAAATGTGGAAGAAGTTGACTTTGTAATATTATGAGAGAAACAAGTTAAAAACCAAACCAAAAAAAAAGGCACTGTTAAGTCTGGTTTACAAGTGATCATCCTCCTTTAATACTGGCTAGTGTTGTGTGTATTCTTGTTATGAGGTGAACCTGATATTTACATAGCCAGTCCTCTTTGGAGAAAGACAGTGTAGCCCAATCTGTACTCTCCATATTGACTCTCCAAAGAATTGACATTACTGAGGGTCTGGAATTCTTATGCTTTTTAAAAGGTTACCAGGTTAGACTGTTACTATCAGTCTTTCATCGCGGCAGAAACGCTAACTTAAATAATTCACATCCTTCTTCAGCAAACTAAGACCAGCTCAGGTAGTCTTTCATAGCTAACAGCTCTTCAAATAAGTACCTTCAAGTGCTCTATTGCTAACTTCTTAAAGAGTTCTAAATGTTTCCTTTCAAAAGTTTTGCCATCCTGTTTTCTTCCACTTAAACCTCTCTCATACATACTTCATTAAATTTCTCCCCACCCCCTAGAATATCCATATTCTAATGCCTGAATTCAAAGTGTGTATTTTATACATGCTGGCTCTTACTTGTGTCTGTTATTCTAAAGACTGTATGTTTTCAGTAAAGGAGTTCCAGTAAATCATAACTTAGTGCTTAACTGCTAAGCAAAGTCCATAATTTTTGTTTTATAACAGAAGCTTCATATGCATATTTTATTTATATTTTAAATATATCTTTATATGTATTTTAATTTACTTACTGGTGGGGGGAAAAACCCTAGAATGCTTTGAATGACCTCACCCTGTTGAGAACTATACTTAGCCTCAATTTGATTAAGACATTTCTAGATTTCTGAGTACTGCAAGCATTCATAGATTTCTGATGAACATGTCCGTGACTGCTTTGTTGGTGTACAGGCGATATTGACTACAGTAGCGTACTACTTGGCATGTTGGTGATGCAGGATGTGCAGCTTGGTTTATTTATAGCTGTCATGCCTACACTTATTCAAGCAGGAGTGAGCACATATTCCAGGTAAAAAAGCCAAAATTGTATGTCTTTTCACCCACCCCGTTCTAATTAGTGTGCAGATTGCAAATATGAATGAGAGCACTACTACACGGTTTTGTGAGTTCCCATTTACTATTTGTACTTGTCATGTTGTATGAGGATATTCTTTCTGCTCTAGCTTCCTTAGTCCTGTCCAATACTTCAATTTTGTAGTGAAATATTTGTTATTGAAGAAATTGGCTTATTTTTTACAGTTACTTTATTCCCTCAAGACATTTTTGTCAAAGACTTTTTGATAGTATTACTGAGCCTGATGGCTTACCTTGAAGATCAATCAACAAAAATCTTTTTGAATCAAAATGGAAGGAAATTCTATGTTTTAAAAGAGATTGCTGGACATGCAGCAGATTTAGTATTCATCTCGTTTACTAATGTATCTAAATCTTACCGTACCTACTCAGTTTTGAACATCTGTGGAATTAGATATTCTCACTTAAGGGGAACTGGTTGGGAGGCATGAGAACACTTGAAAGAAATGTTTTGTTTGTTCTTCTCTTCCAGCATTTTCAAGGAAATACTGAGAATCCTGATACTGATTGGCCAAATTCTCTTTTCTCTGGCTGCGGTTTTTATTTTATGTCTTGTTATAAAGACTTACCTCATAGGACCATATTATCGCAAGTTGCACGCAGAAAGCAAAGGGAATAAAGAAATCCTCATTCTAGGAATAACTGCATTCATCTTCCTTATGTTAACGGTAATCTTTTAAATTAATAAAACATTTTGATACTTGTGGTAGTTTACTGCATCAGTATCACAAAAGCCATCACACTTACTGTTATTGCATATCCATGTATGTCTGTAGTTAATTATTTGGTTTTAAAATGTTTTAAAACAAACCCCAAATGCACAGATGATTCATGCATTACAGGATAGATGAGTAAGAAGACATAAATTTTGAATGTCAATCAGCTGAACTTCTGCTGGTAAATTTTAATGCAGCCAGTTACAGAATCGTGATTCCATTTTTAATTTTGGGCTACTTCATGCATTTGAAAACAATTTATGATGGGTTTTGAGATATTGATAATGGCTGATAGTGACATTTGCTGACAAGCTCCTTTTCAATAGCAAATTCTCAACACTGTTTTTATAATAAAGTAATTTTCTTTTTCTGTGGAAGATAAACAGTTTGCGATGATGTTGAGAAAGCAGAGAAATGCCTTAAGGTTCATAGGTTTTGATATGCCTTTTGGATTTGGTTCATCTTCCTCTGAACCTTCCTTCTGTTTGTTTCTATCTCGTGTTTCAGCCCTCTGAAAAATTATTCTGCTAGAGAACAGAATATGACAGTCACTGATAATGTTGTGGGTTTGAAACTCCATTATTCTGGATGTGCAGATTGTTATGTCCTCTGAGAATTCCTGAGAAAAGTTATCCCAAAAGGTTCCTATGTGTGTGCCTTTTATTCTAGGGGTATTTGCTTAATTATTGCAGGTCCAACAGAGAAAGCTGACCTCCTTCAGGAAGCAGGTCGAGACAGAAGTTAATGAGAGCATAGCTTTACAATATCTTGATTTCTATTGTATAGGTTTAAAATGCCATCCCTCTGAACCGCTATTCATATTCCAAACAGTTGTGCCATCCAATAAGAGAAGGAAAAACCTAGTTTCTCCTACTTTCTAACATGCAGGCATAACATTTGTAGAACAACTTCAATGAAAAACAGCAACAACCAAACCACACAAGTTGCATAAAATATTATGGTATTGAGAAGCAGTCTTACGTTCATTAAAAGTATGTTCTCCATAGACTGATCTGACTGAATTTGGCATACTGTGCCCAAATCATGTATCAAATGTACAAGGAGTTTGTCTGCATGACTTTGTTATATATATACAAACCTGTGGGAGAATATGTTTGAGCATGTTGGATTCACACGCAAAACAGAAGGCTGCTTCAGCATGGGAAGCATTTGTGAAGGAGCAAATATTTTGTGTACTTTAAGTGAAAGCCATTTTGCTTTTAAAGTTGATAAATAATGTATCAAAGGGAACAGTACAAAGGAAACTGCAGGTAACCTCAGTAAACCAGTTGAGATCCTTGATATTCACTGACACCAATACATTCGTTATAGTAATACTACAAGTTGTGGTTTGAGCACAAAGACTTAAAAAGCAATAATGAAAAAAAACAAAACAAACTGTCCAGTTGAACAGTTCAACAAACATATCTTCTGGAAAACAAATCTTAATTGGTATAGATGCTCTGCTATGTCAGGAATAAAACCATAGGATGTGCGGTGGCAATCTAATTTGAAAAAATATTGCATGTGTTTGGAAAGGATAAATTAAGGTTTTTGGGTGCCAGGTAGGAAAGCAGTTAAACTGTCTTGGTTCTTGCAAAGATCCTTCTCCTTTGAAAACCAAGCCTAAAGAGTGATGGAGTTTGTACAATTATCTGCAAACACAGATTTTTCCATACTGGTGTAATTCTAAAAAAAAGGTTTTGAATTTGTTTCGGGAGGAATAAGAGAGTGCATATTTTAGTGGCCTTAACCAAAGATGACTCTGCAGCTCCATTTAGAAAACTTGAGAGACTTTCAAAACCAAAACATTTTAACTCTCTGCCTAGCATGTGAGTTGTTCTGCAGGCCACATCCCTTCCAATACATGACACAGTGGGTAGGAATGATATGGTATTCCTGCTTCACGCATACGGTTAGTTGTTACGTGCTTCAGTGGTGACTGGATTTCTGGCGTCCACCTCAGTTTATCTTGTACTGGCGTTCACCTGTAACACTAACATAGGCAATGCACATTACGTAGAAATGTAATTTATTTTACTTGTTTCCTGTGTTTGAAAATCTCAGGTGATAAATTAAACAAGAACTGCCATTTTTCTACCAATAAGGGCAAATTCTATATGGCAAAACAAGAGGGAGGATAGGACAGAAGTGAATAAGCAAGGTTGATGTAAGGGATTATTCTGTGAGTTGAGGAGCTTTCTGTATGGAAGTGATTTTTGAGCATTTCCAAACTGCTTGGCTCACTTGGGTAACATTGCAAGTCATTAAATATGAAACAGGATCTTCAATACATCTCTTCTTGACAAAGTAAAAGTCATGCAACAAATCTCAAGTATGAGATATTTTAACAAGATCTGGAGCTCAAAATACCTCTTTCTCTTCCCAGATATTCTCAGAAGTAACTTAAATTCTCCCTCCCTTTTTCCCCTCAGCTAGTTAGACAGATGGGGGGGCATGGATTGTGTCAACTGCCAGTCCTATAAAAGTCTATCTGACTTCGAGATACAGTTGTGTGTCCTTCAATCATGTACCTGTCATCAGTAACAGTGGTTAAGTAGATCGTTATTGCACTTTCAGCAACTCCTTTTCAACCTTTGACTTATGCAGATACTGCTTTCTTTCATTATTTGGGAAACTCTTCTCCTGAATCGCAACATAAAGAGCAAATCTAGTTTATGGTTTTAAATATGACCATTTGGGACTGATGGCCAAACTGGTACTTTTAGGTGAGGATATATACGACAATGAGCTGAAGAACATGTTACAAGTCAGCCAGAGCGTTCACTGGTGTAGTGTTGCTTTTTTCATGTTCCGATGTACAGAAACATTACAAGGAAAATTGTTTTAAACACTGTCCTGATAATGAATTGTCATGTTAGATATTTGCAGGACAACACTGGTCAGTTTTGTTATGTTTTAAAACTAAGTTGCTGAATGCTATTAAGGAAACGGAAAAAAGTGAAACCTGACCTAACAAAAAGGAGAGCTGTTACATTTACAGGTTTGTAGGACTGTGCATACACAAGGAGGAGGTGGGGGCAGGGGGAAGTGGCTTCTGGTTTGATTGCATTATGGTTGACCTGGAATGATAGCAGCAAGTGGAGGGAAATCACCAGCTTGCTTTATATAACAAAAAGATGAAAAGAAAATATAGCAATGTCATTGCAGTACTTTATATATGAAAATGTATGTACTTTTTCCAGCAGTGTATTAGGAATGTAATTCATTGTTTGCCTGAACTACAGCTCAGCGGCTCACAATGTGTTTATGAACACTTTTCTATCAATTAAAAGGAGCAGATTACGGAAGAACTGTAATCTCAAATATTCTAGTTAATTATTTAATAAAATACAATTGCGATGGAGTTTTTACAAGGCTCACTAAAAATTGTTTCAGTTTCCATTAAGGCTTTACTTCCTTAAAATGCAAGTTTAGAATTCACCTCTTTACTCCTGAGCTGATTATTAAAGTCTGAATTTCTAATACATTTATTTCCATCAGGCATTTCTGTAATTTTACTGTCTTACTGTATTCATTAAGCTTCCACGTGGTTAAAGAGTAGCAATAAGATACACATTGTCTGAGAATATAGACAAAACAACTGCTGAACAAATGGTTGAAATTAAACTTGAACATGTTTAAGGGAGCGTATAAACAGGAGGGGGAATGCCTATTTACGAGGGTGGATAGTGATAGGACAAGGGGGAATGGTTTTAAACTAAGACAGGGGAAGTTTATGTTGGAGATTAGGAGAAAGTTTTTCACCCAAAGGGTGGTGAGGCACTGGAACAGGTTGCCCAGGGAGGTCATGGATGCCCCATCCCTGGAGGCACTCAAGGCCAGGCTGGATGTGGCTCTGAGCAGCCTGGTTTAGTGGTTGGCGGCCCTGCATATGGCGGGGAGGTTGAAACTAGATGATCACTATGGTCCTTTTCAACCCAGGCCATTCTGTGATTCTATGATTATGATATGTTATAGCAGTAATGTTCATTTATTTCTTTATTGCTACAGTAGAACATAAAATTCCTATATTCTAGTGAAAGCAAAGCAATCCTTTCTGAATTAGAGTAAAATGGGACCTTTGAAAACAACCGAAAATTAAATTGTACTGAAAAAAACATATAAATTGACAAAACTTTTCATTTATTTTTGACTGAAAAAGCTTTCTGTAATGTAGGAGTTGAGCAAATGACAGTGCAGAGCCCAGGGATTAGTAATTCTTAGAGCCCTGTTTGATAAAGGCAAAACATTAAAAATTACGCAAGCAGGGAGGGAATACAAAATGCAAAGTACTTTCCAAGTTTTGCTTATATAAAAAATTTTGCTGAGAATACCTTCCCGCCAGTAAAAGAAACCCTGTCCAGTGTGTGTATGTGTGTGTGCATGAACACACCCACACATTATACATAATAAACCCTGATGCTACAGATATGGTTGAGCAAATGTATCCACTTGTTGGTAATATTCTTGGACAACCAGAGACCAGGATGAGAGTAGTAAAAGGCGTCTCTGTATAAACCTAGATATAAATTTGAAGAACAGACTGGAGGGGGAGGGATGGAGTTAAGAAAATAATGAAATTTTTGGTTCTTTTCTTAACCTCTCATACACTTCACACTTTTTTGTGTGTAGAGTGACCTATTTGTAGACCTGAAGTTGTGTAGTACCTAGAGAGTAGAAAAGAAATAAAAAGGCAAATTTTGCTATCTGCCAGGCCGTTAAGCTCATACTTAGCTCGTGCAGAGTGGAGGAATGGAATTCAGTTTTTGTGGTAGGAGCAAACCCAGTTGGACATATAGTTTGCTCCAGTTATATCTGATGCTTACTGAAGAAGGATGTTTCTTTCATGCTTGAATTGCCACTTGCTTGAATAGTGATTCTCATAACAGCACAGTATCATGCAATTCTGATACAAGAGATGGTAAATCCCTTCTTGCATGGTAACCTAACGACATACACGTGAATACTTAAAATATTATCTATAAAAATTTTGATCTGGAGCTCTGTTATAGCTGATAACAGTTAAGTGTGGGGGTATTACAGTAAAAATAATTCTTTATTAAACTTTATTTGAAGAGGCTATATTGGATCTTATTCATGCTCAAGAGGTTGTGACTTTTAAAACAAGTAATGTATGATTGAGAACTTAAATATTTCCTATTCATAACTGTTTCCTTTGTCATCTTCATCTTGTGATTTTTAAAGCCTTTTATATATATTTCCTTCTTTCTTCTTGCAGTTTCAAATTGTAGTGAAAAGCACTGAAATTCCTTTTGCTTTAAAATGAGAGTAACATTATAATCTCATATTGTTGGTTTTGCCTGATCAGCAAGTATTTGTTGACAGAACCAATTTTTTTTCTTAAATGTCTTGCAATAAATTACAGACTCTTAGCACACATGGAGTTATGTGATGAGAATTCAGACATTAATGCTTCAATACATAAAAGTCTGGGGTTTATTTTTAGGTGGCATTTTATGCATAGCTTGGAGGGTTTTTTATTGTGTCTTCCATTAATTTCAAGTCACTTGAGTTTCAGCTTCATACCGTATAGTCTAACGCAGTTCAAGATACGATAAATGTTGCCCATAAATGTACTATGGTGTATTGTTGCTTAATCTAAATTAGCATGGAAATAAGTCTTCTGTTTTAAATGTTCTATTAATATTAATGGCATTGCCCTTTCTCAGTAAGATGACCGTCTGCAGCAGCATGGTTTTATAGTGATTATTTTAAAACATACTTTATAACGATTGAAAGCGCTGCTTGCTTTTTTTAATGTTCCAAGCATTGCCTTAAGCAGTTTATTTGGTTTTAGTTCAGTTTCTTTACGTGTGTTTCATGTCTTCCTTCTAGCACCATATTGAAATAATGAAAAAGAATGAAGAGCAGTTTGAATTATTTCAAGCAGATATCGTGCTTCATTTCTGCAGTTTACTCCACATGCTTAACTGCATCCCTATTCAATAAAGCACAGAGACACATTTCAGTCCAATTTACAATAATAAAATGTAATTTATGCCTGGGACTTCTGCTAAATTGAGACTATTCTTCCAAATTATAAGCTTTGATTTTTATTTTTTCCCCTTGTTTGACAGCTGGAAAATATGCTGTTCTTACTGCTTTATTTCACAGCCTCAATGTATTATGCAATCCTGACTCCAAAGCTGTTATGGTCTTTTGTCGTTTTTGTGAAATCAGATGCTCTCCTTAAGACTGACACAAAACACTACAATGTAGATTAAGAAATTTATTTTTGTTTTTGTGGAGAAGGATATAACATGGAGGGGAAAACGGTTTTGTGAGTCATTTGTATAAATACAATATTGCAGAACACTGAAATACTGAATTCTGTTTGTTGTTGAACTTGTGTAAAGGCAGTAATTGTCTACGCTCTTTATTCACTTTTATAATTTCACTGTGAAATGATATATAGAGTCATTCAGAGCTAAAGGAAACATCAACAGATTTTCTGTTATTCGTTGGCAGATCACAGAGCTGTTGGATGTTTCAATGGAGCTGGGATGCTTCTTAGCCGGAGCTCTGATCTCTTCTCAGGGTCACATGGTCACTGAGGAGATTATGTCCTGTATTGAACCAATACGTGACTTTCTTGCCATCATTTTCTTTGCATCTATAGGTAACTTCTAAGAACACTTACTTTTAAAATAGTGTTAACCTACAAATGTGGGGGAGGAGAAAAAAAATGGTGTCTACAAACTGGGGGGAGGAGACAGATTTTAGTATCTTTACAAAATTTAAAAAAAAAAATTTAAGCAACCACAGTATTGGTTTGACTTTGCTAATAATTTAAAATGTAACATTCATTTTCATAATCAATTTTCGTGTTGCACTCTCAATTCTTGTTTTAATGTCAGGTTTTCATTGTTAATTCTGAATTTGTCTGGGCTATTTAAAATACGTAACTTAAATTTTAAGGTAAACAGATGGTTTTGGTTCGGGTTTTTTTGCCTTATTTTTTTAAATATTCTTTTGTCTTCACAGTGGATATATTTGTACTTTATACTAAAATTGTACTACTATTTTGACTCAGTTGGTAGAGTAGATCTAAGGTCTTTATGGCTTGGTTTTTCTCTAGAAGCAGAATATGATAATGGAAAGAGTTGTGTTTTTTTTTAATAGCACCTTGTTTCTTTTTGTTAGGAAAATGTGATCTGTGTGCCCTTAACACAGGGGAAAAAATATTTGAACAAGATGTATCTCAGAGACTACCTGAATATCCACTGAAATGCAGTCTTGATGTTTAAGAATAGGAGAGTAACTCATCATGCTTGTTATCCAGAACAAGTTAACTCTGAGAATATTTACATTCAATTGTTTTGAGTCAATTTATTTTTACAGTCAATTCATTTTGAGCTGCTACCTTCTCTAGCTGTCCATGCATGCTCCAATACACTTTCTCTGAAGGAAACGGAAACACGTTGCTGAAGTGCTTAGGTACAGTGAATGAGGAAGACAGGTCCTGTGAAAGCACTCGCACATCTCCTGTACAATCCCCGGGGAGAGGCCTCCTATTTTGGGGACGTTGGAAGGCCTAAAATAGAGGGTTTGACCGTAGCATATATAATATGGAAGTCTGATCAGTATAATTCTAATGCCTTTCCTCATATACCTGTTTGATATCCATTGCTTCATAACAGAGACTAAAGCTGGTTTTGGTGGTTGCCAAAATAAAAAAGGAAATAGTTATGCTTGCCAATCTTGATTTTTTTGTTTTGTTTTGCTTTGTTTTACCCAGCCCATGGTAATAACTTGTGCTGATCAGTCAGATGGCTTAGTAATAGATATGTTTATGTGAATAACTTATGTTTTAATAAAGGGAGGAAAGTGGTGAGCTACAGTAAAACTCTTAGCCCCATATAACTGACAAGGTTGGATGGGAAATTGTTAAATGCTAATAGGTTAAGTTTATGTGTCTCAGTAAAGATGGTGATGGAGCAGATAGCGTTAACAGAGATACAAAGCATGACAAGTAATTACAAGCCCAAAGTTCATTTTACAAGGGACTGAACAAAAATACTGTCCTATACTCTTGTGACTGCATAAATTAAGGCTAGAAGCAAGACTTTGGTAGAGTACCAGAAAATAGCAAGACCTCAGTTGGCATGCTGGCAGCACTCCATATAGCCTATGTTATACTGTAAGAAAATTATTTTAGTAGCTCTGTTACATAATTACAAAAAATATATATATCTTTTAAACTGTTGTTACCATTATAATTGCAAGAAGGGAAAAAAAAGAAAATTGCCTAACAAGTTTATGTGGTTCTACAGAAAATGGGTGTTATTCCTGCTTCAGAAGAAAGTTAGCTAAAAATGAAAAAAATGAGCTATGTTCTAGGCCTCTGACAAAATGTGACAATGCTTGCTTGTAAAAAAAAAAAACAAAACCCAAACAACCAACCAAAAACCCCAAACAAAAAAACACCTCCCCACACCCAAGCAACAACAAAAAACCACCAAAAAAACAAGCCTACAAAAACCCTCTCCCTCCCCAATAAACGTAATCCCATCCTTTCCCCTCTACTTTGTATTATTTTCAAATTTTGTGGTTAACAGAAAGTTCTGTGGGGTGGCAAGGAGGCAGGTTTTAAAAAAAGAGTGATGTGACATTTCAAAGAAAACGTGAGCAGGATAGAGAGTATTCCTTAAACCTTTTAAAAAGAAATCTACCAAGAAAAGACTTCTTGCTTGCTTCTCTACTTATATATGTACACATGCAAATGATAAGTATCTATAAATACATAGTGATTTACTATGTGAAATTATGTAAAGACCCCAGGGAAAGATTCCCCCACCCCCTTCTGCCACCTAAAGAGAAGGCTTGTTGCTATATGCAGCAAGCACCCTATTGTAGAGAACAGAAACACCTGAGATCCTGAGGTGGGATGTGGGATAGTGCACCACTGCAGCAATATAATTTCTGCTCCTTTTGGAACAAAGGAATAAATAGAAAAAAAATTTGTCTTAATTGAAAAGTGAATAAATACACAATTTGGAAAAGTTCGTTCCTATTTTGATTATCTTAAATACCTGCTTTTCTGTTCTCACTATAGAAATCTTTTCTGTGCCTAAAAGCTGAGCTGAATAGTACTTTTTCATGTAATATCTGTAACGGTGGCCCTGCCCTTAGCATGACCTGTGTAACGCTACTGCTTTCAAATTCACGCATGGGTGTATTTGTGGCAATAATACACCTTTGCAGTTAGGCATTAACAGCTGCACTTTGAATTACTCTCCATCTGTACACTCATTTAGGCGTGTGTGTGTTCTTCAAGGTTTCTGGCTTCTGCTGAGGGTAGAAAGTTCCTATTAGTCTCTGTCCTCCCTAATATTTTTGAGAGAACATCTGGCCTAATCCCTTAGAACCACATTTTCCGAACTTTCTTTCTCCTTTATGTTTTGGTGCCTAGTACTCGAATCCTTCCCTTTCCACCTCTGCATCATTTGTTTTGTTTGTTTTTTTTCAGAAAGATAGAATGCATCTCTGCATAGACTGTTTGACTCTTTTTAAAGGCTCCAATGTCCCATTTTTTTGTCAGTCTACAAGGTGTATGGAGTTTGAAATTGGGTATCAGGACCCTATCTGTCACTGATGAGGAGGCAGATTACTTCCACTGACTGACCAAGTTGTGTGTCCTCAATGTGCTGTACAGATGTGCTCACTTGCCAGGCTCCCTGTTTCCCTTCTGGGTAAATCTTGTGGTCAGCATTGGACCTGGAATGCAAGATGGTGAAAACCCTTTAACAGTGCGATCTTTTTCTTAAGACGGGTGATGCTGACACTGTAGTGCTACCATTGTCCAGAACAAATATGCACACAATGTTTTTCCGATAAGCCTCTTAACATTTTTGTTGAATTTGAGAGAAATCAAAGGAAGATCCCACCAGGAATTTAATTAGGTGACATAGATCACCTTTTCCTTATCCATCCAGCTCTACCGCTTTGTTGTCCTGCATGGAACACAATAAAACTTGGAGGTTTCAAGCTCTCAGAACTGACACTAGAATCAAGAAGACTTTCCCCTTTACAGAAAGATGGAGATGAATGTTGGTTTTCCCCTCTGCTACTTAATGATCTAGCCAGGGCTGTAGCACTTACTGCATTTGCTAGCTATGATCTTAGGTTCATTAAGACTCTTAGTAGATACAGCATCCCAGTGTGTTGCTAACGTGATTTTTCTGAGCGACGTCCTCTGTTGAGCAAGTGCCAGAATTAATTCTACCAGCTCCAGTTTGACCAACATAGTTCTTTTTTTCTGTAATCTTGTTTCCTATCAAGGATTGCTAAGATCCTTTTTCTTGATGCTGGATCTTCCAGGATGTGGTCATGACGTTTGGTTTTTCATGTGCTGTTTAGCGGCCATCCAGCAGATTGGTGGAATCTGTCTAATTTGCGGGGGAGAGTGAGTTTACTTGCTAAGAAAAAAGTCCTTGTAAAAAGAATGTGCAAAATCTTGTCATAATCGTCCACAGAAGAACACATAACACCTTATATGAGTGAACTGTGCATTTTGGCTTGATGTTGATGCAAGGTCACCTTCATCCTGAAGCCTCAATTCCAGCTATTCCAGCATACTGCTTAGAATAGAGGTCTGGCGGCTTATGCTCCGCTCTGTGAAAACATACCTAAGTGATATCCTAGCTATTGGTGACAGGCCAACATGCCACATGCTATCTGATGAGGGTGCTGAAGTTTTTCAGTTATTTGTTTGAAGTGTTTCTTCCATTTTAGAGAACAAGTCCATAGTGACTCTTGAGCTTAGTCACAAAGTCTGATTAAAACCATTGAAATAAAGGCCCGTATTAATGCACCTTCTGTCTATGAAGTTAATCTTTTTGATGACGTTTGTATTGTCAGGAAGGCTTCATGTGTTTGTATAGAAGTCTGATATGACTTCTGGCCTTATCCTAAGTTTTCATCTAGGGCTGGGGCAAAGGTCTTGTAATGACCATGAAATCTGCTATGGTGGGATTTATTTCCCCCAAAACATGTCTGTGTGCTGGGGTGTTTATTTGTTTGCTCAGAATAGTGTATGTAACAGGTTTAGGCTTGCTTCACCTTGCAGATGTTTATCTTCATGGGACTGGTATAGAAATCTGTGGTAGTTTGTGCCTCAGTTCTTTAAAATACGGTAATAATCTCCATGTCAGACACATTCAAATGGACTTCAGACTGTGTGTGTGCTCCAGAAATGAAAAGGTAGCTTCATCACTAGTGATGAGAGCACTAGGCTCTTTTTATAGCCTCCCTCTGAAATCTTCAATTCCAGATATGGCAGAACTGGCCCTCTTACCAAGCATGTCATTGTGTGTGCACACACTTGGATTCTTTTTTTTGTTGTGTTGTTCGCCTCTCTTATTCTGCCATCTCTCCCCTTCTGATAGTCATTTTCACTTCAGTAGTTGGAAGGAAATTAAGAAATAAAACAGGGTGTGTACCTGCTGACTGGTTAGTACTTGTATAAAAATCTCTGATGTACTTGAAATATATTTCCATCCACAATGGCAGGTGTGTATTGACAAAGCATTGTCAATCCTTGTGCACTCAGGAAGAGACGATGCCTCTTAGTTCTCTACAGTTCTGGCTCTGCAGCGCTATGGGGCAGGGAAAATTAGTGAAAACTTGTCTTGCATTAAAATAAGACGTGACATACCTCGTGCTTTAGAAAGCTAAACTCTTGTTCTTCACTAGAAATAACTGGGTTGGAGAACTGCCAACTATTATGGATATATCAGGAACATCACTACTATTTTGGTTCCTCTCTTTAAGAGCTTTTATGAAAAAGGAATAAGCTTCCAAAGATACACAGTTATGTTTGCCTGCACAAGTTCCTCATACCCTAGGAGGAAAAAAATGGTCTTAGTCAGCTGTGAGTAAGATTATTCCTCAGTGACTCCAAGACTTCTCAACAAATAGCTTCTTTTTCTTATGTTTAATATTACCAGGATTTAGTTTTAAGTTTGTGTTCTTTCTGATTCCTGCTATCTTGCTTCATATAATTACCAAATTAAAATGACCAAAAAAAAAAAAAGGAAAGGAAAAAAAAAAAGAAGAGATACCCCACTTCCACCCTCCAATAAACCTCAGTCTCATAGCAATGGGGTTTTATATAATTCCTTAGTTGTTAAACCATGCTCAGGGCTTTATGACTTTACCCATTTCCAGCCTAAGTGACTTTTCCATTTCAGGTGACTTTCAGTGTTTGCAAGTGAGGGTCATGGGATCGAAACAGCTGCATTTTCTGTTGTAGCTATAGTCTGTGCAAATACTGAATGTCATGTTCCTCCCACAGTGATAGTCCATTATCATGTCATACAAAAATGTTAAATGGCTAGCAAAGTGTATGTTTCAATCACTGTGCAGAACAATGGAACTGTTTTCCAGTACTATTTTTATAGATTTCTTTAGAGGTGTGTTTCAGTTCAGATTCTGGATTGTTGACTGGTGTGGAAAAAAGACGACTTCATAAATGGAAATTCTTATGCATCGGTCATATAAAATTTAACTCAATTGGGAATATTGTTTGTGCTAAACCTCTCCAAAGGAAAAATGATTGGATGATGCAGGAAATGCTTTAATGATCAAGCAGGTAGTGTTGGTAGATATGTTAGGGCTTTTTGTTTGGTTGGTTTTGAGAATAACAGTCTTGCAATTAAATCTGTTATTAACTCAGAAAATTATCATAGTAAGATATTGGCCTTAAAATTTAAAATATAATTTTCTTTCCTCCTAGGACTTCATGTTTTCCCCACATTTGTAATATATGAACTCACAGTCTNTATTACTTTTTACTGTGAAATGTACATTTGTCTCTTTTTACATTAATACAGAAGACATTTAGAAGTCCACTAGTTTATTTTATGTCCAGAAGTATTGTATTTGATGCTATGTATCTTACAAAGATCATACTGTTTTATTTATTGCACTTCTTTTATTTTAAAAAAACCCAAACTAAAACAAACCCACAACAACCCCCCCAAAAAAAACGTTTTCAAAGTTTGTCTTGGCAGTGCTTGTCCTGTCTCTGATTCTTCCAAAGACCAGCCAGTATATCAAGTGGATTGTCTCAGCAGGACTGGCACAAGTCAGTGAATTCTCTTTTGTTCTGGGAAGTAGAGCACGCAGAGCAGGGATCATATCTCGGGAGGTAAGCTTTTCTGTAGTAATTAACTTTGTTTTTTGCACCTGAATAACTTACTGGGATTTTGTATTACCATGTATTTGAAATACCAATACATTCCAGTTTTGTGGTATCTCTCAACTGTTAACAAGTAATATTAACCCATACAAATGGAGACCTTACTATCCCTGACATTCCATTTCTTACTTGTTTCGTATTGTACTTTAATACCTTAAATAGCAGATTTTGCTTTTAAATAGCTTAGTTATAAATGCTTTACCTTAACTTACAACCTCTGTATTAACTGAGCAGTGAGTTATAGATGGCACCCAAGTTACTAAGACTGAGAAGCCTTGCTTTTAAAATCTTGATACAGCTATAGAAAGAGGTAACTGAGAGCATAAGATTTGAATAAGGAAATATCAGTACATAAGAAAGAGCAGATACGGTGAAGTGGAAATTGCCTTAATATTTAAACAAGTAAACTTGTAATCTTTACCTGCAAAGCTTGTTCATTTTAAATCTTCTGGAGAAGAAACAACCAGCTTTTTCAGTACTCGTTAAAAAAATCCCTTAGGAAAGAAACTTTAAACTTAGTTTTATACTGAAGCTGTGAGAACATTATTTTTTTTCAAGATGAAGTCTGCTTTGTGAAATTAAGTAAATTATGGCTATAGAGGTAAAACAACTGACTTCACTTCCTAGTGCTAGCTGCTTTCTCCTCTGTATTTCTGCTCACAAAAATACTCTGCTGGTGCTCTGAGCTTACATTGTGTGAGAAAGCGGGCTGTATAATGCTGGAACCAATTCCAAATAAAGCACATGTGAAAAACTTACACAATGCTGATCACTTGTATAGGTAAAGGTGATTCATTTTCACGTTCACTCTTGCATATAATTAGAAGTTATAAATATTGTATATTTGTATAGAGTTTCAAGATAATATGTGATCACAGAACCACTTACTGTGCTTGGAGGCTTTTAGGCTTTCATTCTTTTCTGTGGCAGCTCTCATGTGACTATCTACTGTATGGGTTTATATAGGTCTGAAATTTCCAAAAGTTCCAAAGTCTCCTGTTTGAGAAAAAACTTTCTGCTGCTGTTTTATAAGACTCATTCAGACTACATAGTTAAGATCTTTTTTTCAGATTTGCGGTATGACTTTTGCTTTTTTTTAATGTATAAAATAGTAGTGAACTTTGCCATTGTATCATTAAACCAGAATAGTTTTGGATGGTTTAGTTTTTGTTTGTTTATTTGGTTGGTTGGTTGTTTTTTTTAAATAAAGTGGTATTTGGCCACATTGAGCTTTCAAAATTTACCTCTTAACTATGCGTGTAATAATTGTTTTTCTATAAGCTCACAACATTGCTTTTGTAATTGTGTCTTCAAGCCAGGTAAACAGGTAACTAGATTATCTGAGCGTGCACTTGTTTACTTTTGTAGCAATATGCATGGTTGGTTAGGAAAACAGGTGAAGTCTGCTGAAAATATTGTCCATAAGTCTGATCTCCTCAAACCTCTAGTTGCTTCTTAGTTTACCATGTAACTAAGAGAAGTAATTGCTTTTATTTGTAATTCTCAGGTCTATCTTCTTATTCTGAGTGTGACCACTCTAAGCCTTTTACTTGCCCCTGCCCTGTGGAGAGCTGCGACTATGAAATGTGTTCCGAGACCTGAAAGACGCTCCAGTACTTGATCAAGATTTGCACACGTACAAGAATACATCTTCCTGCAAGGAATGTCTTCATTGCTCATTGTATTTCTATGCACTCAGAAAACGAGGTTTTTGAGTAATCAGTCCTCTTAATGTGCACTTGGTTATAAGCCTTATACTGACCTTAAAACAACAACAACAAAAAATCAACATAAAAAATAATTATATAATTTGAATTGCACACCTTTTACAAAATTTAATTTCTCTCTGACAGATTAGAATCTGCCAGAATATTTGTTTCTGATCCAATCAATTATTCAAAGCATAAATTATTTTTTTTAAAATATAGTATCATGCAAACGGTGTTGATTATTTTTTGCCTGAATGTGCCTTTTAATTTTAATGCTATTTTGTTATTGCTGGTTCATCACCAGATTTTGTTTAAAAATGAAAAAAAAATATTATGGTGCCTATGGTATCTTCTTTCACTAAATGACTTAAGTCATTTTCACATTTAGGAGTTTAATATACTAGTATAAAATGAATCACAAAACACACTTCTCACAGTGAGTAAAAGTGTAGTCCTCTACACAAAGAAAAGGTTTAACTGCTTAGCATCAAACTGTTTTAAGCAGTCAAGTACATATTCCAAATTATGCAGCCAATATTGTATGATATTTTATTCCAAATTGCAGCATATAATGTATTTTCTTATAGTGGTAACTTTTATTTCTGTTAGTTCTTGTATTTTTTTACATATTTGACTAAAAGTTGATGGTAAGAAAGGGCATAACTTAAGTTATATTTGAAGACTGACAGTTGTCATCCATTCTTGTTGCTAACTGCTGTTACTGTAATTGTTTACTGTTTTTTTTCTTTGTTTTAAATCAAAAAATAAATTTAGTAAAGCTGGGAAGTCTAATTTCAAGCAGATGTGAAAAATATCAGTTCTGTAACTTTGGAGACTGGATGTTATTTGACTCTGCTAGATCTGAAATTATTTTAAGTAAATTAATTTGCACAAAACTAGAAAGGGCAGACTGGATGTGTATTTGGAACTCCATGACTTTATATGTTGCATTTGCATTAAATAAATTGTTAGTCTCTTTAAAATATCACAATATTTTTTTAAAAAAAAAAGTCTTTTGAACGTGATCTTAAATGCGTTTTGCTCTTAAAAATGTCATATGTAGCGGGTTAAGCCTTGTAAAAGCCTATTCTTTAAGTGTCATAGAGAAGGCTTACTCATAGACTGTAGTGTCCTCTGACAAACAAAAATCGTCATGAGGTTTAACAATACTATTAAAGATGTATTAACACTTTAGGTCAGTATTATACTGTCATCTGAAATAACTTTGATACCCACAAAATGGTTGGAAAAATGCATGTTACATAGGTTTAAATTGCCAATTAAAATGCAAGCTGTCCTCCAAGGAGCAAAACAAAGCTTTGGATGGATTTGTGTGCTTTATGCCTCTTTCCTCTACCATAGTAGCCTCAGTTTCCTCCTATGTTTTCTCTGACATCTGCTGAGGTTGTCAAAATGTATCTTGGACTAGTCTGGAGTGTGTATGTACTGTTAGGACAGGGTAGGGTTCATTGTACTTTTGAGTTCTTGCTCACTGGATTCAGGGCTTTCTCTCCAGGCACTGATGCATCACAAAAGTTGCAGGAAAGTATGGTAATCCCACTTCTCCTTGAATGTTTTCCAAAGTTATCAAGGAACAGCAACAAATGCAGAGTAAAGAGCTGCTCTGTAAATAAAATAGTTTTTTTTATAAAATTAATCTGTAACAGAAAAGAAACTGTGCTGGTGTATTTCAATATTTTTGCATTCAAAATAGAGACGTAATTCAAAAGTTCATGGTACAGTTTAATGATCTACTAGCTCAGACCTTTTTTTCAGGTGCCTCACTAAAATAATTTTTTTCTTAACTGTATTAGGGAGAGAAATCTTACTCTATCCACTGACCTAGCTTATAAGTTTCTGCTTGAAATACAAGCTTCTCTCCTGAATGCTTCTTTTTGGTTTTGAAAGATGCTTATTCCACATGTAGTTTACTATGTATGTTTCAGGGGGGAAAAAAAGTATCTATGGCAGACTGTGGTAGAGACCTCTGTATGGTTTCTGTTAGGTCTCTTGGTTAGACCTTGAAACTATTATACAAAGTATTACATCTGTGATAAGTAAACCTTTTGTCTAAATAAATTGCTGTGGCTAGTTGTACTTCTCTGGAAAATTCCAGTTAAGAGAGTAGGAAATACTGGTGGTTTGTGTCTCTTAAAATAAAGAAAATATTTTCCTGATGACCTTTTAAAGGATTTGGGTGAAGAGTCCTTTTGGTACCATGTCCAAAAAGGAAAGCAAGTATCTGGATACCTTACTGGTTGCCTTATCTCTGTCACTTCTTTCACAAATAATTTTTGATTCATTCATGACTTGGCTAGGCTTTAGGAGGACTAGGGAAAGAGAAACAGGAGCCTCAACTGAGTATCAATTTTCTGTGCCTCTTTGTTGAGACAGACTTGGATTGCCTGATTATTAGATATAAATTAAAATTACTAATCTTATTGGACATACGATAAGTTTGTTTACAATCAGATGTTTGAGATTGTCTCATAGAACCCTGTAGGTATATTGAGATATGGGAAATGTTTCCTGAAATGCAAATAATGGCTCTATGCATAATTCCATGTCAAAATCGTATCCATGATATAATCTTAGGATAGAAGCAACAGACCTTATTCCTGAATGATCAGTCATGCCTATATGGAAAATGGGGAGAATATTTCACAATTGGCCCACTTAGATATAATTGCAGATTTTTGGGAACCTTATGCTTGTGTTCTGGAATATTCTCTTTCTGTCGCAATTGTTTTGGACTAAAGCAGAGATCTGGGAGCCCTGAAATGAAAATCCACTGATTTGTTGCAGGTTTGTTGAAGAACAGGTGGTCTTTTCTGGAAATTTTTGTTTTGGCTTGCTGGACAGTGGTTCTGTCTCATTCATTTAACGATCAGCATAATTTGAATACAGAAAAGCTGACACAGGGCAGTAACTTCGTAAGTGATGAGAGGATATTTCTGTGGTGAAGCTGAGCTTAAGGGAGTGGAAATGAAGGGTCTGCTGTGTGCTTGAGTAGCATTGGATTCAGCATACTTGTTTTGGGGTGGGTTTTTTGTTTTGTTTTGGATGGGTGTAACTGGTTACTTGTTTTGTATGGTGCTTTCTCTGAAAATTTGACTTCTTGCATGTTGTTCCTTAATTGCTACCTTTGGTCATTGTTCCCTCTGAGGGAGAAGGAACCAAAACACTCTTAAAAAAAAAAAAAAAAAAAAAAGAAGCTGGTAGTGTGGGCTGTGCGTACACTTTGTGAGTCATTTCGCTGCTCCAAGGTCAGATTGGTATATATGGACCCACAACCACCCTACTTATGGGGCAGGCTGCTCCAGTTCTTCAGTAGGAAGATATCTAGTGGGAGCTGTGACGTAGGTTCTTGCAATTGTGACTGATGTGGGTCTAGGACAGCTCAAGGCCATGAATTCTGTCATGGCGGCATAGTCCATGGGGCTACATAGCTTTTTAAAAGCTGTAAGAATTCATATTTCCTGTAATCCTCAACGATGAGGAGCAAGCAGCCTCACAATACCTTGTATTGTACTGGTTTTACAGTGGGACATCTGCTCTGTCGGCAGAGAGGCACATGGGGATGCCCAGCATGACGGGATAGCGCTGTACGATGATGCTTGATGGCAGGTGCGAGAAACCTGGCGTGGTCTTGCTGTCTGTTGGAGTGAACCCAGGAACAATCTAACCACAAAAGCACTCCTGGGGTTTGTCTAGGAAAGGAATCTGTAGTTCTCCTCTGTAAGCAACCCTGGCAGTGCCAAAGGTGGAGGAGCCTGGACCCCTGAATGACAGCCTTAACATCTTTGTGGGAAACATCAATAGCTTATAAGGAGTAGCAAGTACATCCGCTGTAAGATAACCTGACAACAAGGGAGCCAAGAAAACCAGTGAAGCGAGAAAGAGCAGCAAGATGTCCTGAGGGCTGGGAGATGCGTGGCCCACCCACCCTGAAGGAGACAAAAGGCAGAAGGGGAAGGCACGCCTCTCCCAGCTTCACTGGGTAGCCCAGGAGCTGTGCTGCTTTGGTTCGCCCACTGCCTCTGTTGAGTCACTGCCGCTGACAGCTGGGAAAAACTTATTGATAGCAAGGACAGTAGAGACCAGGAAAATCTCCTGATTGCTAGAGACAAAGAACAAATTGGACAATGGTGTGACCCTGCCTTGGGGGGCAAAATCTTGATCAGGGAATAGCAATGATTTCAAGGTTACGGTGCCAATCTATATTTTTTATTTCCTAAAATAGAGCAGAAATTTGAGAATTGGGAGATGCAGCCACCCAAGGAGGCCAGATGCTGACAAGCTTCTCAGCTGGTATTATGTCTTTATTTAAACCAGGAGCTTGCACAGGTCCCTCTCTGAAAACGGCACAGCCTCCACTTCTGAAGCACGTAGGCCAAAACAAGTCCGTGTGCATGTCGTCTGGCATCTGCCATAGGTTTCTCTCTGTAGATTAGATGACCTCTTGAAACACAATTTCCTTGCGTCTGTCACAAGACATGCTGATGCTGTTTGATGTTGTGATCAGTTTTCCTTCTGAAGCACACTTGAAAGGGGGAGGCAGGCCTTTCACCACTACAAACACAAACAAAGTCCTAAAGGTCCAAAATGCCTCAGAAAGGTATGCTCAGAGATTAGAGAAATGCTGAAGGTTTTTCTGCTGGTACAAATACTTCAAATTAGTTGTGAACAACCCTCTGCTAAAGAAAAAAAAAACAAATACCACACCTGGG
This sequence comes from Syrrhaptes paradoxus, assembly GCA_013400615.1. Taxonomy (NCBI): domain Eukaryota; kingdom Metazoa; phylum Chordata; class Aves; order Pterocliformes; family Pteroclidae; genus Syrrhaptes; species Syrrhaptes paradoxus. The sequence goes on from VZTO01018034.1 coordinate 52,925, forward strand.
AGTGGGTATGCTTGGGCAGTTAGTAATGTGTCAAAATAAACGCAGGCAAACCAGGATAGCCCTCCTTGTGTGTGCTGCTTCAGCTGTCTCGCTGGAAGCTTGGGGCAGAGAAGCTTACCAGGAAGCACGGGCAGCACAGCAAGATTATGTGACAAGTGTCAGTAGAATTGGAGTAATTAAAAAAGGTGGTCTTCAATCACTGTTTCTTTACTGACTAGGGTCAAAAAAGCTTCAACTGTTGTTTGCAGAGAAGCTGTGTAGTTTGCAAAAGCAGGTGGGGGTGTGAGGTTAATATTCTGTCCTTTGATAGCCACTGCTCCTGTTCTGAAAGCTAGTATAAAATCATAGAATCATTTAGGTTGGGAAAGATCTTTAAGATAGTTATCTTAGTCCCTACAAATCACAGTTGCTAACGAATTATTTTCTCACTTTCTTTATAAGTTTCTGTCCGTTTTGGTTTGTACTAGATAAGGTAGGTTTCTCTTCAACCTGAGGCTTTTTCAAAATGGCACTAGGACCAAAAACAGCAGAGGAAATGCTTTGTGTCATGTAACTACCTTTTTAAAAGCGTGTTTGCTTTTTTGTAGTCCCTTCTTCACCCTGGGACAGACATACCCTGTTGAGGCTGCATTCCTGGAGACTGCAGGAACTTGTAGCAGTTGGGATAGTGGAAAAGTTTTTACTACAAGAATTAATGTAAAAAGGGAGAGTGGGGGGTGCAGGCATGGACTTGAGATATATAGGCAGTTTAAATACACAGACACAGTATATACGAGTTGGAGTAGACACCTTTTAGGAAGCATTTTTTCTGCAGCCGGCTTGGGGTATTTCATGTTTTCTGTGTGTGAAAGTTCTTGCCTTTCTGAAAAGTTATGAACAGTTATAAATATACTTTTATCATCTTTTTTCTTCTGTGTCCACTTCTATCAAAGTTAGTCAAGAATAAAGAAATAGGGCAATAATGGTTGTTATCAGAGCCAGCTACTGCATGAGCAGCCATGGAACCCCAGAGCAGCAAGTGAGGGGTTGCTATGAATGAAAAACTTAAAAAATTGATATTTATCCAGAAAATGAATGTAACTAATGTTTCCTCATTTGTATAAAATACAACTTCCCCAATGTCTAAACAAAAATTTTTTTTTTAAATGAGTAAGTTATAAAAGTAACTAAATGTTAGTCTAGTCAACTGATGAAATGTATCTCCTCCAGCATCTGTGCTAGATTGTTCTGCTCTGTTTCTATGTAGTGGCTCTGGTGGTCGTGTCTTCTGTTGCCAAATAGTCTTCTTTCCCAGGCATGATCACGAAGCAGCACAGTTTTAAAGAATGAACCTTTAACTTTCTGCTCCCCTCTTGATGGTGTTACGAACAGCCTGGTACCACATGGGCTTGGTATTGCAGGCAGCTGCCCCCAGCAACAAAGTCATATCCATTCCTACAAGATATGCAGCTCTTGAGGAATAAAGCTTTGACTTTACTGCAGTTTCCACCATTGCACGCCTTTATAGCCCCCACTGGGCATGCTGAAAGGTTTTTGCCAAGAATTACATCATTCTTCTATAATTACATCACAGGCCCAGCTAACACACGCCGCCTCTGTGGCTGCACACAGCTAGCAGACGGGGCACACGGAGGTTTCAGTCTGGAGGCGCCAGGAATCACGAGTGCTTCATTTTTTGGTGTCAGGCTGGCCAAATTCGAGAGCAGCAGCTGCCGAACGGAAAACTTTCACGTGGATTACTATAAAATCTGAATTTCAGCACGGATCGCTGTAAGCAAGCTTGCTCAAGTAACGGCTGGACAAAACGTCATGAGGAAGCCCCGGCAGGATGTTGTGGAAACTAACCGCACCGCCCTGCCCCGCTGCCTCCTGCCTCCCACTGCCAGCACCCGCGACCCCAAACACCCCCTCCGCAGCCAGGCCCCAGCCGCCCGGCCTCGTTCCTCGCCCGTAACGCGCCCTGGGCCGGGCCGGGTGAGGCGGCCCGGCCCGGCCCCCCCGCGGCGGCAGGGCCAAGGCGCGGGCCGTGTCCCGCAGCGATAAGGGGACACGGAGGAGCCCGGCACCTTCCCGCCCCTTCAGCGGCGCCGGGCGGGAGGCGGTTAGCGCCCGCCCACGTGCTCGGCGGCGGCGGCCGGGGCCGAAGAGCAATCTCGCGCCGATGCTTCCCGCGCGCTGGCTGGGAGCGCCGCAGGGCGGGCCGTCGGAAGGCGCGAAAATCCCGCGCATGCTCCCTCCGCCCATGGAGCGGCGGGCGGTTGGCTTAGCCGCTCCGCGTGTGCCCGTGCAAGGCACGCTACACCCCCGTGACGTCAGCGCGCACCGTCACGCCGGTGGGACGCACAAAAGTGTAAGTTTCAATTTTTTTTTTTTCCCCCTGCCACTGAGGTG
>VZTO01018034.1:56083-82469 GCA_013400615.1 Syrrhaptes paradoxus
TGCCCGAGGCGTGGTGGCGACTGCCAGTCTCTGGCCTCTGGGTGCAGCCGCGGCCCGTCCGCCTGCGAGGAGGAGGAGGAACGGGGGAGGGGGGGGCGGGGGGGTTTTCAAAGGCCCCGGGGGGGAGCTGGCCCCTGAGGCCTACTTGTGCCTGATGCTGGAAATGGGGCTGGGGAGGAGGAGAAGAAGGAGGCCAAGGTAGTGATCTCTTCGCCCGCCGTTTCTGCCCGCGCCCTGCGGTGTTGCAAGGGGCGCAGCTGGACAGGGACCGGCCCAGCGTGGGCTGGCGGCTGCCCCGCTGGGAGCGGGTGGGTGCTGGGGGAAGGGCGCTTCTGCCAGCGGAGAGCTCACCGCTGCTGTCGGAAAAAGAGTATTTCCCACCCATGAGCGTGGGGTGCGGGGGGGCCACCTTAGGGGATACATTGGTGATGACAGAAAACTTTTTCCTCCTAAAAATGGTTTTTTAAAAGCTAAATTGTATTTGGTGTTAGTCAGTAATTTCAATTGTAAAAACTTTGCCTCCTTTCATTTTTATAGCTGATGTTGTCTTTACTTGCTTTCTAGAAAATAGCATCATTGTCTGTGTGTCCTGCAGCTGTCAAGATTTTAAAAGGACTGATTTCTAGTCTTTGGTAACATGGCAAAAGATGTAAGTATGTTTGTAGTGCATCATATGCGGAAGCATAGCTCATGGAATATTTTTGTTTTTATTAACAAAAGCAAACCAAGTCATGCTTTGTAATAGCTGGCATTAATGAATATATGAAACTTACTTTATCTATGTTGTACATCAAGCCTAGGCTTTGTTTACCTGTAGATGTAACAGCATAAACCAGCTTCAGATCTGCAGCCATTTTTTCAGAGTAATTAATGTTAAAAATTCACTATGCTCATAACAGCACTTGGGCTATTTGCATTATGTATATTCAGAGTGAACATGAAAACAACTTGGTTTTGAATTGGATTTGAAAAAGGCCACCAAATACTGTTCAGATGATGGGGTTGTGGTTGATTGCTCTTGTCAACTAGCATTGCATTTCTTGTTTTCAAGGAGGGATCCTGTATTCAGGGGAGTGAAGATGGTTTAGTCTCCATATGTGTTTATTGTTTTGTCTCTGTCTACCAAAAGATGCTAGTTAGTGTCTGTAAAAGCAGGCTTTGGGGACTTCTCCTCAGACTTCCATTACCATTGACGTTAAGGTTAGTGGCTTTGATTCTGTGGCCTACCTCTTGAACCATGTTTGCTCTTTACCCATTCCAGTTCTGTAAAAAAAACCCAAACAAACAAAAATTAAAAAAACCCACCAGGTTCTGCATTTAAAATGCAATTTATTGTTAGTACCCAATATAATTGGGCTTTCACATTTCCTTCTTGAAAATAAGACAAGATACTATTCTGTATTCAAATTGGAATATAACTCCCCTTCAAAAAAAAAATCAGAAAACAACAGCCTACAAGCTAAGGAAAAGTGATACAATTCTTAAACAGCAGGTTACAATCTAATGTGGACTATTGTAGCTTTCAAATAGCAAGAATTTCCATTAAATAGTGATTGGTATAAGAAATTAACTTGTAGAGACTTTTGGTAGTTCAGAAGCAACAGAAAAACATCTTAATGTGCGGTGAAGCACCCAGAAATACATAGTCACTCAGAGCTTGCCTGGAAGAGATAAGGGTGGCCAAGTACATTACAGATAGCAGAGTTCAGGGAATGAAAAGCCGTATAAGCGGGAAGAAAATGTAAGAGGAATGTTAGAGTAGGAGATGAAATTGAAACAGTTCAATGTAAGTGAGATACTAAAGTACATTTGTTTAATATTAGCTTTTGGGAGAGAGATCAGCTAAATGAAGAAGTGCTAGCACCTGGAAATACAGGTGAATGTCCTAGAAGGTCTAGGGGAGCAGAATGAGAATAAGACATTTAAGAACCTCATTTTTGAAAGATCTGGTTTATTCTAGAGAAGAGGCTAGTTAAGGGAGGAGTACCATACATGATAATAAACTTCAGAAATAGAAGATGTTGCTACAGACAGGAAAAGAAGTTTCTTTCAGTATCTTTATTACAAGAATTAATAAGCTGAATTTGGTAAAATGAAAATCTAGGTCAGGTTGTAGGTAAAATTTCAAGTGTACTTGAGCACCAGAACAGGGTAGCTAGAAAGGGTATGAAATCTTAATTGAAGGATTGTCTAACCTGTTCTTAAAAACCTCTATACATGCTTAATCCTGCCTCAGGGAAGAAAGGTGAACCTTTTTGCAAACTATTACCTACCATTACATGTCTAAAACATGTAGTGAATGCTGGGAAATTTTAAATTTCCAGGTCTGATTATGGGCCCTATTAGGTTTGCTTTAATGCTAGAAAATAGAGGTGCTAATTGGTGTAACACTTTTTTGGTTTTCAGAAGGGAGGAGAATGATTCCTATATTATTTGTCCAAAATCTGAGTTATTTTCCTAGCGAAATAATGGAATTAATCACAGTAGAGTCAGTATCACTAAATTTCTGGGCACTGAGTCTGTGAAGGCCTGCACCGCTGTAAATTTAAACATTCTGACAGGGAAATATTGCTGTGATTAATGGCTTGTGGTTCTGCCATGTCACCTATCAAGTGCACTAACTGACAGTGAGATGTAGTGGTGAAGAAGATGGCATAGTTGATGAATGCCCCCACCCCTTCCTTCCCTTTTTCTCAGCAGAGCTGAGATGGCTAAACTGTGGTAAGGGCTGTGCTACTCCAGTGCTAAATCTGAGTGGGCTTCAGGTGGCATTTACATGGTCAAGCGTGCTTCAGCGTGTTCCGGCTGGGGAACGCAGGCTCAGTGTGCATCCCAGTCTTGGTCTGTGCTGCTGGTGCCAGCACTTGCTCTGGTGACAGTGAAGCAAGCAGCCCTGCAGAAGGGGAAGGTGTGGAGCCAGGGCGCCAGAAGATAACATGCTCCTACTTAACCCCTCCTCCGACCTGCCATAGGAGAGCACTTTTCCTTTTATTGCTTGCTTTCTAGCTCTTCTGATACCTCTTTACAAAAACTATAATTTGAAAAGACCTGTTTGAAATGTCAAATACTTGTAAAAGTTTACAGACTGGGATTTTACCGGATAATAGGATGAATAGAGAGTGTGATGGAGAATACTGGCAAACCCAAAGAAATGTTTTTATAAAGGATTAAATAATTTAAATAGAAGTACTGATCAAGTAAGCTGGCAAGATAATGCTTATGAGCTGTTTGACCCAAGTCTAAATTCTGTTAAATATTTATTTAAAATTTATCCCTCTAATGCTTTTCAGAGTGTATGATAAAGAGAAAATAAGCAACAAAGCATTGTTTTTTGTTTTGTTTTTTTTTTTTTAATTGCAAGGTGATTTAATTTCCTCGGCAGTGGTCAGGAAGCTATGGGGGGGGAAGGTACATTCATATGTAGCACCTTAATTAAGAGCGTGCAGGTGGAGTTTAAGAGCATAATCACAAGTAATGTTATAGCTGGATAAGCTGAGAAATAATAGTGGAAAAAGAGAAATACTAGCTTATGAAGGTTAAAATATCTGTGGGTATACCTTTATTTTTTTGCGAACTGTTACATAAAGGGTAGGGGATCTGGAATGCAATAGATGTAGAGGAAGAAAAGGAGCAAACTAATTTTCTAGTGTGATCTGGTAATAGTATTTAGCATAGCCATTTTGCGTTTATGTAAATGAGCATTGTGTGGAGCTGAAAAGCAATTCTAACAGAATCAGGCAGATTGGCCATGAAATATCACATCCAGTTCAGAAGATCTTAGTTACTAGTAAGACTTTACTTTTTGTGTATTTTTAAAGAAACAATGAAAAAATTTGTTGCCAAGAGAACACCAATTGCAATATCTCAAGGACTTGTGTACCTTGGGAGTGGAATCTTCCTATTGCTTGTCAGAGGCTGAATGACAAGTTAAGTGGAGGTTGGTAGAGTTTGGTATAGTTTGACATGTACTTTTGCACCCGTATGGGAAGTTTCTTGGTCTGAGACAGAGGTAGTCATTGCATGCAGACAATCTCCAGAAACCTCATTTCAGTGAGTAGTCCTCTTTGTGATTAATCAGTATCACTAAGACTTTGCTGAGTCTCCGTTGCTCCATAAGCAACTCTTCCATTGCTTATAAAGGTGGCACCTTCCAGCCAGGAGCACAGAGGTCCTCAGCTGAGTTGTGCTGTTCACTGGATGAACAGTTTGTACAGTTCCCTAGTTGAAATGGTGACTTGTCCATCCTTGGCATGCTTAAAACTAGGCAGGATGCAGCATCAAAAGAAGAAACAGGAATTCCTGTGGGAAGAAAGTAAATTTGGTGACTTAATTTTTTTGTCTTCCAACTCCCAGTGTAAGACCGAGGACTACTTGTTAGCCACTTTTGTATTCAGTTATATATTGAGAAATACCTGTAAATTGGGACGATAAATACTTCTTAGTATCAACAGTTAACATACCCTCTACCACTAAATTAACATTTTTCTGTAGTGTAGTTGAATATCCAACTTGTGGTGTGACCCTGTTTCTCCTCTCAGTTACTTCTGTTGCAAATGAACTGTTGAGGCCCTTCAAGCAGCCATAAAGAAGGAGAAGCTTGTGGCTCTTTTCTTAAAAACCCACTGTTAAATAGAAGAGAAGAAGCAAGAGTCACTTGTCGGAACTGGGTGTATTAGAGGGGATTCTCCAATGCCTGGTGTTACAGCAAGTACCAAGGAGAAAGAGTCTAGACAAAAGGAATGAGTAAGATTCCTTCTGATCTTGAAAATTACATGTATCAAAATAGATGAATTACATAAAAGAATACTCTATAATAGCAGTTGCTTATGATTGTTTCAGTTGTTCACCATTATTGCATGGACTATTTCCAGTCATGAAAAAAAAATTCTTTATGAAGAGCACACAATTGAAAACTAATATGCTATTTCACAGACTTTTTGAACTGATACACCACTGTTAGCCTTCAGAAGTTCTCACATACTAAAATGTCTTTCTTGGGAGCTGTTCGTCTGGAAAGCTCATGCATTTTACTGTTTCATAGGTTGCCAACAGTGGTGTTGGCTTTGGAACCACTCATTCTGAAATTACATTTTTAATTTTTTTTTTCAAAATTATGTTTTATTCTGCTGTCATCTTTGGCTTGAATTATTTTATGAGGGATTTTTTCTTTTGATGTCTAGTTTGCATAAAACTTATTGTATCTCTTTAGTATTTCATGGTGCTTTTATTAATCTCGTTGAGTAGTAGCTATGGCTGACGTATCTAACTTTGCAAAGGAGATGCTGTGCACGTGCGTAAATCCGAAGACATCCTGCACGAAGTTCAGCAACCAGTCTAACGTTACTGTTGAGATCTAGAGATGCAGGGATTAACATTGATGGTTTATTTTAATTGAGTATTCATAATACATTCACATAAGTAGTTTAATCCAATGAATTTATTTCACAGTATTAAATGCTTTGCTCAATATATTAAAAAAACCCACAGCAAACTAACTTACTGGAAGTTTACTGGATAGGTGAATAGGTCTGCCAAATTTGGGGAAAGAAGTAGATCTGTGCTTCTGTATATTAATTTTGCCGAAACACTACAAAAGGTGTACATTTTGATAGCTTTCATGTGGTACTTCTACATCAATCTTGAGCAAGTCTTTGTGGTCTGAAAAAGCTACATTTGGGATGGATTAAAAAAAGATCCTGATGGAAACAGGGAAAAGATGTATTTTGGATCTTTCTTGCATGATGTGCTTTCAGTGCCTAGAAAGTATTGAAAAGTCTTCAAAACATTTTTCAGACTTTTCTTAAATACCAGCGTGTATTTCTCCTTTTATGCTTATTTTTGGTTACGTACTGGGAGTTTCAGTGAGGCAGACTAGAGAAGCTAAGTCTTTAGTGGATCTCAAGTGGTTCATGCACCTTTTTTGATACCATTTTAGTTCAGCAACTTCTTGGTAGCTTGATCTATTTCTGTTTGCCTTTAATGAGTTGTAACATCTTCAGAAGTTTGCAAGCTGAAGATCAAATAATATGAAATTAGGTCTTTTAAAAAGGCATCTCAGTCTCGGATTTCAAATGTTGTTAGTTTTTTTTTTTTTAATATACTTTTTAGAAGAAAGAGGGAAAGTGATCTTTAAGCTCTCCATTTTACATTCCAAATAGACAATAAGAGCTTCCCTTTTGTTGTTGTTGTTGTTCTATTTTGGTTTATGTTTGTAAGTCAGAAAATATCAACTCAGAAGTTGCCGGTCACTTCACCATTTTATTTGTTTAAATAAAGCATTTTAGCCTTGAAGTGTTTAACTTCTTCATTGATTGTATGTGTCAGTTGATGGTAGCGGCTCTGTACAGCTATGTATTTGTAGTACAGCTATGTATTTGTAGTACAGATATGTATTTGTAGTATTACTGAGTAAATACACTGTGTTGACAATATGCTAAACAAAAATGCAGCTTTTAAAAGTTAAGTTACACCAGGGATAACTTGTTTTAGTGTTTGTATTTGCTTGCCTGGATATCATTTAATGGAGGTTTATTGTGACTAATTAGAAGTGGGAGGAAAAATGGGCCAGTCTTTGCTAACATTCTCTATGTTGAAGTGGTTCTCAGACAGCTAGCGGGCAACTTGATTTTAAAAGTTGACAGTGGTTCATAACCCCAAAGCGCTGCTGGTTGCTTGTCTTGTCTTGTGTTACATTACATTTGCTATGTGTCTCAGTATTGCAGTAATGGTTACACATACTTGCTTGAAAATTATGTTGTAGGCTTCTGTAGCCTTATAATACACTGATAAGGAGGTTGATGAGGCAAATAGTTGTTTCAGAATTAGTCCTGTTTAACATTACTTGTTAATTTTGGCTGTAGTTCAGATTCTGTTGAACAGACTGCTGTAAAGATTTGATTTGTCTGGAAAAACAAAAGTCTATTAAGGTCAAATCTAGAACAGCACCAGGAACTAGTGGCTGCTGGTGCTACCTCTCTGCATATGAGTATTTACTCTAGGAGGACACAAACGATTATTTTATTTTCTGATTAGTTTATGTGGCAGAAGTAGCAAACCAGTGCTTTGGTCATAATCACCCTAGGTTTCTCCTCTTCAGTTTTGCTTCATTCTTACAGCTTCGCGGTTAGTTTTGGGGCTGTCAGCTTTAAGTTTTGCAAGGAATGTGTTGTTTGGGCAATTGAATTACTGTAAGAAGCAACTAGCATTGTAATGATTTTAACTCCTGTGGTATTTTTGATCTGTGTGGCTGCTTAGACTGGGCTACTGTTTGGTTCATCTTCAAAATGAATTATTCATTTAATTTTTGCTGAGTTCTAGATGTGTTGCTCTGTTCAGAGAGAACAGCCAAGAAAGCTAATGGTCTTGACCTGTTGTGCAGTAAGGAGACCTTAGGTGTCATTCTGTGTATACTCAGTGTCCAATTTATGTGCTGTCTCAGTGGAGCCTATATTCAGACATAAGATCGACAATGCTTAGCTGGGCTACTAACCTCTATCCGGTTTTACTTTGACAATTCTGTGTGATCCAGATCTTTAATATCTAGTGCTTGACTATGCCATGTTAGTTAAGGTGCTAATAATTCAAATATACTTCTGGGAAAGCTCATTTCTGTGGTACAGCTCATTGCTGAGTGGTTGACAAACACATTCATGTTGAAGGTGCTGCCATGAACTAAGGATGCAGTATGGTCTCTGTTTCAGAAGAAGGGCTTCTGCCACACAGTAAAATAACACGTCTGAGAATTTTGCAGGATCAGACTCCTACAGCCTGGCCTTAAAAGTTCTTTCATACAGTAAAAAAGTTATCACTGACTTAATGTGCAAAATTAAATGCAGATGTTTTACATTTAAGAACTTACTTTCCTTTCCTGCAATCCTCTACTTCGTGTCTTAATTGCCTTTTAATTTTTGCAAAAAAATTGATTGAATGTCCCTTAAAAATAGTCTGCTGCAGTTACATGATGATTCATTCCCAGGTCATGTTTGCCCTGGTCCCTGAATGAGATGAGAATCCAATGGGAAAAATAGTGTATTATCATCTTGTTACAAAATGACATTTGCAAAAGAAAAATTCAGGTTGTTTAAGCTTTTCTCTGCTTTGTAGCTGTGCTGATTTTCTGTTGTGTTTGTTGCTTCCTGATACTAAAATAAGGCCAACAAAAAACCCCCTACATTGTCAGTGAAGTGCCACATAGTAAAATGTGCCTTTACATTTATTCCCTATTCTTAAGTAGTAAAATGACTAGGGATTGTCATTCAGGATGGATCAAGTTAGGTGCAGTTTGTTAGGTGTTTGTTTGCTAGTAGGCTTTGCAAATTCCTTGTAGACAGCAGAGACATCCTCTTGATGATGCCCTTGACAAGCTCTGTGAGGAAATGCGCTCTAACAGGAATACTTTTCCTTTCCAGTTCCTTCGTTTTCTGGTTCTGTCTTTCCTACTACTTTCCTGATTAATTTTGAAATTCTCCGTCTGAGTCACAGCTTATTTATCCTTTCAGTTGTAGTTTAGAATAGATTGTATTAATCTTCCCAGGTCCCGTATTCTTCCCTTCTGCTTACAGGGTCTGATCTCCTTGTCCTATTAAAGCTCTCTTTTAGTTTCTGAGCAGTTCTGTTGCCTGCCTTTGTCAGTGAGTCCCAGTTTCTCTACCTCAACTCTTCATTTTCCATATTCCATCTGTTTTTTCTAGCTCACTTTCCATCTCTTTTCCAGCCAGTCCCAAAGTTGTCTGGTTTTCTGTCTGTCCCATTCTGACTCCCATTCTTTAACCATTGTGTATTTGGCACCCACTTCTCTTGTTTTATTGTCAAACCCAGTCCTGTGCCTCAATCTAGTGGGCTTAATCTGCTGCTAGCAACTGAAAATGTCTATTCTGAGGAATACCTTTCAGCAAATACCTCTGTTTCCATTTAGCTGTACCCTTTTTGCTCTTCTTTCAGCTCTTTTTCAGGGAGTATACTTAAAATGGGCTTGTTACCTAGAAGCAAGATAGAAGAGGTATTTCTCTGGCACAAAAGCATCCTTCTGTTCCCCATTATTTACTTATCTCAGAGTAGTGGGGGGGACCTTCTTCTCCAGTTAAATATGATAGATGTAGTATGTGTACTAGTTCAGTCTTGCTTTAGTCAAACATCTTTGTCACTCTTTTATAGGTTCCTCGTTGTTCAGTCCAAATTCAGATTGAATCTTTTCTGTTAGTTTAAAGGTTTAGTGAACAATTCAATGCCGATTTTTATTTTAAAAAATGGAAAGCTGTGGAAGAAATGATACTTTTCTGTAAGGGTATTGAGTTTCTAGTGCATAACTTCAGAGACCACAAATATTATTAGCTTGTTAGTAAGATACAAAATTATTCTGATAATCTGCACTAAGACATTTTTTTAATAAGTTAAATTCTGTGCATTTTTAGCAAATTTTGTTTCAGATTATTTTTGTTGGGACTAGAGCTATATTTCCCAATTTACTGACTTTCAGGCTGAGAGCACTTGTAGTGCTTTTTAGCTTTTTACTTGTAAACAAAACAAAAATAGACTTCCCAGTCCTTATGACTGCTGATGATCTCACAGCAGGGCAAAGCTAACTTCAGTCAAATTTTTTATATGGTTAGCCTGTCAATTGATTTTTTTTTTTTTTTTCCTTTCCTCTCCTCTCCTTAGGTATTCTGAATGATCTGATTAGACAAAGCCTTAGGTGATGGTTGGGGTATCCACTCCAGCATAGCTTCAGCAGTTAAAACTACCAGATTTACTGATTTGTCCAATGGTGTTTAACCTTATTAATCTGATCTGTGGAAAGGAGGTCTGAATTTAGTACAGTTCAGATGCTATGTTGAGTGTCAAAAGCTATTTTTTAAAATCATTGTTGATTTTGTTGTAATGTGAAGAGGTTAAAGGGTGTATGTATCTGTTGCCCATTTAGGTTACTAGGAGTTTCTTCATGTAGCTGTAGAGAAGTGTACGTAGACAACATATCTCTTCTGAAGAGGAAAAACAATGCTAAATTGTGAAGTTGTGTGCACTTAATAAGCTTTCAGAATCTAATATTAAGAGCATGATATTATTTCAAGTGGCCCTGGCATTATCATCAAAGGAAGTAACGCATCTTGAAATTGAGAATCATGAGAAGATAAGAAGAAAATGTAGAATATGAAAAAAAATTACATTATCAGGTGAAAAGAAACCCAACCTAAAATACCTTATTACAAGTAGCTTGATAAGGCCTGAAAACTGTATTTTCCTTGACGTCTAAACCCTCCTTGGTTACTTTTACATTGGGGAAAATCAAATACTTCTTACTGGTGTTGGGTTGTTGTTGTTTCTTTGGTTTTGTTTTTCGTTTGTTGTGGATCTGTGAGTATGATATACCTAATGGGAGCTGTGGTTGCATTTTCCTCTTATTTTCTTTCTTTTGGGCACTGCACTATGCTAGATAGGTTATGCAGGAGTAATCCTGTCTCGCCTCCAAAATAACTTGGGTTGAAAAATAGCAGGAATTTCTTTGAAATACACCCTGAGAGACTTTTTGCCTAGTATTTCCATTTTAGGAAAAAAACCCTGGAATTTCATATGGGTTGGAAGTTTTGCTTTTCAATTTCCACTTGCCAAAAGCTTGTATCTGTGACTAAGGAGACTCAAAACTAGTGGTAAATTTTGATAACCTTAGAATTAAATAATGTATCCACAAGTGTGAAGAGCATACTGAGGCTGGAGTAACAGAATTTTAGCTAGAAATCAGTTTTCATTATGAATAATAATGGGGGTCCTATTTGCTGTGGGATTTGGCAGTATTCTTTCCAGATAGTTTTCTTGTAGTCTTTCCTAGGGCATACTCTTATGAATGAGTTGAGTATTTACCAGTCATTTTAACTGCTAGAGCTGAACCTTTAGTAGGACACTGGTGTGGAAAGGTGGTGGAACTGTAATGGCTATACTCTTCATCAGTGTCATGGTTCCTGAAAGGATTCTTCTTTTAGTTCAGTGGTTGCTATTCTCTTATTGATTAAATGCAGTGTTTTATCCCAAATGTTCTCCAGTTTGTCAGTGACTTGTGTAATTTCAGTCACATGAAACCATGGTCCAGGGCATGTAACTCTAACCTGACCCTTTGTAATATTAGATTAGCTTGTGGGTTTTGGAGTTGTATATTGTTTGGGGTTATAGTTTTCACTGTATATTTTAATTATGTAGATGAATGCTTGATATTTTAGATTACTTGTTACTACAGTACAGTGGTTGGTTGAATACTTATGGATAAAATGAATTGATATAAATGGTTATATTGGAGACCGTTCTGTTTAGAAAAAAAAAGGTAAAAATAGGAAGGGACCACTAAATAATAGATTACTAAATTGCCTAATTTGCTACTTACTGAAATAATGATTTGCGTTTATTACTCAAATTTGCTGAATATCACAGCTTAAGTATTTGGGTTTGGATTATCACTGTAACTGACATGAACTTGGTGCAAGTTTACTTCTGCATGTTAAACTGATGAATGGATTTAATAATTCAAAATTATTAAATTTATTTGCTTCTAAAATGAAAAATATTATGGATTAAATCAGCCATTTTCTTGGTGGTTCACTGATCACGAACACAATATATTAAATGTCTTTCTAGTCTCATGGATATCTTTTTTATTATAATGGAATAGAGAATTTGCAGAATTGAGTAAAGGCCTCCTATTTCTGTTGTCGAATAGAAACTGAAGTACTGCATTTAAAGAAATTATGACAATGACACTGCACTTCCTGTGTGGTTTAACACTCTTGTTGTGTAATTGAGGTAGGAATGGGAGTATAATGTAACAGCCAAAAATTAATCTTCATGAGCACATTGCGTCCAGTGTCCTGCAATGTCATACTGCCATAGAGTGTAGCTCTAGTAACATCTTTGTACATGATACTGATTTCATGTTGATGAGTATACCTTCTTTCTTTGAAAGTGTCTGATACACTCTGTTTGTCCTTCTGAATTATGTAGTAAGTGCAATGAAGATTTAGGCTTATAAAAAGCTCTGGTGCCTGGGAATAGGGGCATCAGAACTCTCATTTGTTCAAGTGGTCCTTTGAATCTACTGTGGGCAAGATTGAGAACAGGCAGTGTTTGTGTACTGATAAGTTGCTGCAGTCTTCTGAAACCAATACTATTTAATTACATTTGCGTGGGAAATAAGGAGAATGGAGGACAGAACTCCTACAGTCTCTTCATTCTACCCATCAGTTCCACTGTCTCCTCACATTTTCTTTGTGCTGCCAGGTCATCATCGCTGCCATGCTGTTACAGACCACTGCTCTTTATGCTTCCCTTCGCAAAATTTCTCTTGTGCTCACTTCCCAGCCTGTCCCCAATGCTCAGTCATCTTCTTTTCCCCCCTCCCCTTTCACTGAGGAGAGAAAGTTTCCCGTTTTGTAAAGTTCCCAGTCTTTCTACAGAAATCATTGCTGTCATACACCTGGATAATAACAGCACCACAGCATCCTCTAGTGGCTCACTTCGTTTGCTGAACTTCTGGCATGCCACAAGTAGGGCTCTTCAGGTAGACTTTTAAGGGAAAAGCTTTGCTACTGACTGACAGCAGACTGCTTGTCTCTTGAAGATCTGCAGTAGTCTGTCAATACTAGCTATGCACAAAATGCAGGTAGGGACTTTTCAGCCTCTCTGACACTACATGCTAAATTATGGTTAAGTACAAGTGTTGACTTTTTTGCTGTTCTTTCTGAATGGAAACAGCCTGTGTGTTCTGTGTTCATTATTTTCTCAGAGCTATTTTGTCTGGAGATACCAAGGAATTACTGCATCAAGTATTTTTATTAAAAAAAAAAAGTATTTAAAAAATAACTTCTGTGAGTTCTCTCAAAGGATGATGTTTATTTTTATGAATTTTTGTGTCGTCCTACAGCTCTTAAGAACTTTATATTCTGATCTTTAAAAAAAAGTAATTGAAAAGCTCAGGGTATTTCTTTTTAATGCTTTTTTTTTCTGATTAAAATGGCTTAAGGCTCTCTCTATTACCTCTACTGTTCTTGCTGTAATGTTGTTAACTTATGTGATAGGTAGATATTATCTGCACAGAGATGGGTGTAGTTGCAGGTGTCAGTGGTTCTAATTAGAAGGGTGTTCAGCTATCTTGAAACAGTGCATGTACACTGTAAGACCTTATGACACAAAATAGCCAAGTATGTATAAACTGATTTTCTGCTTGCTTTTTAAGAATATGGTATTTATGAAATAAAATTTGGCAAATACTGTGCCACAAACAGTGCAATTATATAGTGTCAGATTTGTGACAAAATGTGGGTGGTAGCAGCAGAGACTTCTGGTGTGATGGCTTTCATCTTTAACAATGAAAGGCTATCTGTGTCTGTTAATTTAATGGAAGTTACTTTCTTTAACAGGCTGGACTAATTGAAGCCAATGGAGAGCTTAAGGTGTTTATAGATCAAAACCTAAGTCCTGGAAAAGGTAAGAACACGATTTTACTACGACTCTAAATTTCTTGGTTTTTAGTTGTTATGCTTATTACTGGCTTTAAACTGCTTTCTTAGCATAGTTTTCGTAAAGCTTTTCGTAAGTTATATAAACAGCAAGAAAACTGTAGATTTTCTGTGGTTTATAATTGTCTTTAAACTGTGTGTGAAGTTCAGTGGTGGTTTGTCATCCCATACGTTATCTTCTCGTTAGTGTAGCTTGTGTTGAAGTATAAAGGCCAGGATGGGCTGAAACATCTTTTGGGCACTATGTTTTAGCAAATGTGAAAAATGCAGGAGCATAGAAGTTTAAAATGGTTTGACAGTTTTAATGATAGTGCATTCACACTAATGCAAGCCTATCTGAAAAAATATTTAGAACAGAACTGTTTTGGACTTGCAGATAGTGGCTGTGCACATACGATAGTGTAATGTAATCAAGCAATTCACTAAAACATAGGCTGTAAACTTGAATTTGATATGTAAGCTCTGAAACTAAGAGTAACTAAACATTTGGGGAGTTACGAGGTGTACTTTAAAATTAGCATAGTTGGGGAAAAAAACAGAAGCATCACTGAATTCCAGTTGCTTGCAGTTCCGGACAGTTATGTCATATGACCTCTTCTGTTAGCTGGTTATGCTATATGTGAAGATTAGATTTTTGTCTCTAGTATTCTTATGGGAAGGCTGTTTTCATAGTGAGACTGTAGAACTGTTCTCTGATTTCCAGTTAAGTATATTCTTGCCAGTCCATGTACTTTGCTGGTGGCAGTGTTATTTTTCAGCTTAATAGTTTCCTTTGGCATGTTTACTTACTCTTTATCAATAACAATTGGGTATCTTAACAGTCTTTAGTTTGACAGGCCAACTAGCCATTGTTTCATAGATTCCTTGTCAGAAGAGTTCTTTGTCGTCTGTATGTTTATCATAATTCTTTGAGCCTGTTGACTGTTTTCATCAACTTTCTGGAAGACAAGTGACCAAAATAGTGTTTATGACTCAAAGTAAAGCATCAGTCATACTTGTACAGAGGCATCAGCAATTTTTCTATGCAATGTCATGTTTGGTTCACAGGGATCTCACAATAGATTTTGGTGAAATGGCCATTTTCCTTTGTTGTTGCTTCCAAATAATGATCAGTCAGGTTTGTTCTTGTGTGTGACAGATGGTGTGCTTTGATAAGCTGTACTAAGCAGAGTGAAATTTGTTAGCACAGAATCACCTGCTTCTTCCTATCTGATGGTCGCATAAACCTCACTGTTTACAAATCTATTGATTTTATGCATTGTTGAATTACACTAGTACTCTCAGGTTAACTTGTAGTCCAGTTCAGATGAACTCCATTAGTATTATTTGCTCTAGCTGTTTATATACCATTTCAAGAAACCTATTTTAGCATTTATTTTCACAACCTGCAGAACTTCTAATTTCTATCACCAGCGATTAACTAACCGTTTTTCTGGGTACATCAGGTATTTTATTGCCATCTCACTAGGCTCTCTGACGTTCACTTGTCCAGAACATACATTGCTTTGCAAAAGGAGGCTAACTAATCTGCCATGATCTGCTTTCACTGGAGAAGGCACTGAGGGTTGAATTGTGACATTCTGGAGGAATGCTAAATCCCATCGGAAGCAGTTGCAAGTTTCCTTGGCTCAATCCAAAATATCCAATTGCATTTTTTTCCCTAAGGCCTCAATTACTGAGAACATAATTACGCGGGGCCCTTTCCTTTGCTTTTTACCCTATATTCAGGAATGAGTTTTGTAGAAATTGTGCCTAAATTAATCCCAGTAAACCCTCAGATTTTAATCAGAAGCAATGTTTATAAAAATTTTAAAGATCAAGTGAAGAAAAGCTTACAGCCCTTACAGGGCACCTAAATTGCGGTTTATAGCTCTATCCCTTTTCTGTCAATAATGTAAATGATTCCTGGGGGTGCTGGTTGACAGAAGGCTCAACATGAGTTGTCAGTGCACCCTGGCAGCCAAGAGGGCAGATTGCATCCTGGGATGTATCAAACACAACATAACCAGCTCCTCAAAAGAGGTGATTATCCCTTTGTATTCAACATTGGTGCGGCTTCGCCTTGAGCACTGTGTGCAGTTTTGGGCCCCACAATTTAAGAAGGCTGTGAAGGTTCTTGAATGTTTCCAGAGGATGGCAACAAAGCTGGTGAAAGGGCTGGAAGGCATGTCCTTTAAGGAACCTCTAAGGACTAGTTTGGAGAAGAGGCTGAGGGGTGACCTCATTGTTCTCTTAAAGCTTCCTGAGGAGGGGAAGTGGAGAGGGAGCTGCTCATCTCTTCTCCTTGGTATCCAGTGATAGGACACATGGAAATGGTTCAAAGCTGCATCAGGGTAGGTTTAGACTGGACGTTAGGAAGCATTTATTTACCGAGAGGGAGGTCAAATGCTGGAACAGGCTTCCTGGAGAGGTGGTCGATGCCCTAAACCTGTTGGTGTTTAAGAGGCATTTGGGCAGTGCCCATAACATGCTTTAACTTGTGGTCAGCTCTGAAGTGGTCAGTCAGGCAGTTGGATTAGATTATCATTGTAGGTCCTTTCCAGCTGAAATGTTGTTTATTTTATTCTATTCTAAATTGCTTTATGCAGGATGAGTGTGTGGTTTACTTGTGGAGTAAAAGTCCAAAGTGACTTGATTGTAATTGTTTCGTTCTTGCATACCTTAGTTACAAGGCAAGGATAATATAATTTGTATATTTTAA
This sequence comes from Syrrhaptes paradoxus, assembly GCA_013400615.1. NCBI lineage: Eukaryota > Metazoa > Chordata > Aves > Pterocliformes > Pteroclidae > Syrrhaptes > Syrrhaptes paradoxus. Next base: position 72,281 of record VZTO01018034.1, read on the forward strand.
TTGTTATTTTAGTTTGTTTCCATTCTGGGATTAAAAATAAATATTATTTGTTAATTCCTGGCCTTGTTTAGAATATCCACCTGACTAATTGCTTAAACCTGAAATTGCTAAAATTCACTGTGTACATGGACTTCGAGTGATAATTATGTTCAGAATTCATTTGGAGGGTTAGAAAATATGTATGGGTTGGAAGGATGGAAAGAATTTTTAATATGTGCTGAACCAGAAAAACTTCCTTATGAGTTTGTGTCTTCTAAAAGTTATTTTGCAATGAATTTTAGACACAAATTTTACTGTTCCAGGAGGTTGTATTTTGAAGGAAACTGCTGCGTTCAGGTCCTTGCTATATTCAGATTAATGTCGATATTTAAGTATGAAGTAGAACACTGTTCAGTTCTAATCCTGCCCCTTGCTTGTGAATAAATTTGTGTGAAAGAAATTATCTGCTTCAGATGAGTGCAAGGGAAAAGATAACCAATGGTATTTAATGTTGTAGTGAAACTAAAGCTCTTAAATTAATTTAAAAATTACTCAGAAAGAAACTTTGGATCTTCTATCATGCCAGTAGGTGGCATTATTGGTATGTAACCAGAAAATACTGGTGAAGATGTCTTTAGCTCCTTTCACTTCTCACACTTTCAAATAAAGGTTTCACGTTTTATGGACATAAGGAACTTTAGGTTTGTTTTCATTTCAGATTTGGTAACTGAAAAAAATTAAAGTCAAATATGTAAATTTTTAAGGTATATTTAGACTCTTACATCTCAGCGCTGCCTAACTGTAAGATTGTCTTGTTCTTTTTATTTATATGACAAGAAACTTCTGTGATGTAGTGTTATTGTTAATTTTATTTGCAAGATCAAATCCTCCCCGATTTTTGGCAGTGACTGGAATTGTTCCTCTGGAACAGAAGTAGAGATTTATTTCAGAGCCCATGATTCATGCTTTAGCAAACAGATGTGTGCCTGAAGATTGGTTATAAAATGCCTGTGTGTTATTGCAGCTGAGGTAAAGCCAAGCAATTATTATTATCTAAGATCAAGCTCAGGAAATACAACTGTTGCTGCTGCTGCAAATAGAAATGATATTGTGAAAAGTCTAAAAAGATTTTTAAGTCATCTAACGGTAGACCACACAGTTTATTTCAACACAGATTTGGAAAGACTGTAGCTTGGAAAGACTAATAGCTAAAATATTACTATTCATATCTAAGGATGATAAGAATCACCTAGAAGTCTGAGTTAATGTGAGAAATTACTTAAGAACCTAGTAGTGCTGCACACCAGGGAAGAGTGATGTCTTTGTGAAAGTGCTCAGAATTGCTGTATAAACATGTTTGTTGTCTTAACAGGATGGTGTGACTTGTTCAGTAAGCAGAGGTATTTTTACTTGGCTTGGCGCACAGCTAGAGGCAATTATCTGTGTGTTGTCAAAGCTTATGGTAGATTGATACCCTCAAAAAGAGTTCAGTGTTTTCTGAAAGTTACATGGTGGGTTAGCCCTTGGCTGGGGGACAAGCCACACACACCCGCTCACACAGTTCCCGCCCCCACCCAATCTAGGGGAGAGAATTAAAGAGGTAAATGGAAAAGAGGACTCGTGGGTTGAGATAAGGACAATTTAATAACTATACTACAAAACTAAACTACAATAATATTGAAAATAATACTATATACAAATATACAATGTGATACACAGTGATATTGTCCCCCCCACCACCTGATGACCAAAGGCCCTGCCCACTCCTGGCCAATGATCCCCAAGGGAGAGAATGAGTGATACACAATGATACTGTTCTTCCCCCGCCCCGATGGCCAAAGGCTCAGCTTGTTCCTAGCTAACGATCCCCAGAACTACACTCATGATTCCCCCAAACGGGGGGAGGGGGGTGCACTGCTCCCGGAGGCACTCACGGAACGGAGATAACAGCCTGAGTGTCCCAGAATCGAGAACTGACCAAAGCGGGGAAAAACGACCACCTGGCCACAGCTGATGATCCCCCGGAGAGGGAGGATCCCAAAACTCACGGAACGGAGATAACAGTTAGAGCATCCCGGGCCGAGAGCTACTGGCGTGTGTGTGTGGGAGGAAAGGCCTTGGGAGAGCGAATGCACGCACCCGAAGCGAGATGATCCGAAGCCCAAGGGAAGCAAAAGAGAGCGATCTCCCAGAAGGGTCCTCACCTATATACTGGATATGATGTGTATGGTATGGAATACCATTCGTCACTCTGGTTCTCAATCTTAACCTAAGAGCAAATCCCGGGCTAGCAGCTGGACTGTGTCTCTTTGCTTGTCTGCCGACCTTGGCAGCAGAACAAAACATCGGTTATCAGCCTTTCTCCTGAGCACAAATCCAAAACACAGCCTCTTGCTGGTTATTTATGAAGAAAATAAAAAAATTAACTCTCTACTTAATCCAGGACAGTTAGCATATAACTAATTAGTCATAAAATATCTATGGTGTTTGTGAGCGAGGTGTTGAAAACTGCAACTTCACAGGAGTGACATCTGAGGAATCAGCTCTTGAGGGTACAGTCACCTCTTTTTTTCCCAGATCTTCGAAGTACACCCTTTACACATATTCTGTATGCATATATAATCTAATAATCTAAAACTAGTCAAGTTGATGCTTTTGCGGGTAAGGAATTTTTTCTTCATAGGTGATGTGGACTGGCACTTTAAATGGCACCTTTAGACTACTGTTTTTATCTTAGCTGTGTCTTCAAGACTCCTCTTGCACTTGGAAGAAAACAATGGTTCAGTTTCGGTGATTTAGGGTAGATTTTGTAAAGCAAAATGGATAGAAAATACTGTGTTTACAGTCCTTAAGGGAGTTTTTTGGCATTTGATTTCCTTTTCACCTGTACCTAGTGTTGGGGTTGAATGAGATTGTTGTCAAGCATTGTGCTGATCGCTGTATTGAGACAGGTTAATGGGTTTGAGACTTTAGTACACTGTTCCTGCTGTGGTCATGCTTTGAGGTAGAGAAAGAGATGGAAGCCTGCACCATTAATTCATACAGAAAACTTGTTGATATGATACCTTGTTGTTCCAGGATGTTTCTTTTAGCTATTTATTTTGTTACCTCTTGTTCTGTGATAGTTGTGTAGGTAAGTTGGGGACTTCCCTCAGCTTATTTGTTTGTGTCCTGACTGCCTTACCAGTTTTCTGTAGCTCTGAAATTCTCACTTTCTTTGCATTTTATTTCCCATCTTGACTACAGATGACATTCTGAGCTCTGCTTCACTGGTGTCCAAAACAGTATTCATTCTCACCTCTGTCTCATCTTCAGAGATCACAAATCTGTGTTTGAACTGCATGAAGATTTGGATCCTTCTAGAGATTCTTCTGGTCTCTAGTGAGCTTCTTGTATTTCATTATTTGGAGTCTTCAAATGCAGATCTTTCCTATTATTTCTATATACTAGACTGTCACATTGAGTAATAAACTTAAGTTTTTCTTACCATCTGCCTGCCTTATCTTTCAGTCACCATGAGGTCTCCCATACCTTAAAAAAGACAAACTGCAAAAGAAACTTTGAGGGCTTTGTTAGATTTCTATTGCTTGGTAATGCCTCGAGGAAGAGAACCTGTAGCCTGGTTACTGGGTTATTTTTGTTGAAGTCCTGGAGCTGGAGTTAGCTGTGGAAGTTTCTGTGGTAGCAGAGAAGCCCAGTGAAAATGGGCAACTGAACCTTTCAACTGCATGGAATAGATTGCTCTAAGGTATATTACTGTCAGTTTTATTGGCAGCAGCCCAAACAACTGGATAGAATGGTACTTCTAAGTAATGAAAGAAGATTTAGAAGTAGCTCATCTGTTTGTAATTCTTGTATCTTACTTTTTTTTTTTTTTGATATTGTAAATAAATGTGTTGCCTTTAGCAGAATCCAAAGAAAGAGTTAGACAGCTTCTTTAAATCTGCAGTTCTGAATTATTTCAGACTGGTTTTCCTTTCTGTTTGCAGGAGATATAGATGCTTTGCTCTTTAGAACTGTAGAATCATAGAATGGTTTGGGTTGTAAGGGACCTTAAAAATCATTGAGTTCCAACCCCCTGCCATGGGCAGGGACACCTTCCGCTAGCCCAGGTTGCTCAAAGCCTCATCCAGCCTGGCTTCCAGGGATGGGGCATCCACAACTTCTCTGGGCAACCTGTTGCAGTGTCTCGCCACCCTCACAGTAAAGAATTTCCTCCCAATATCTCACCTAAATCTACCCTCTTTCAGCTTAAAACTGTTACCCCTCATCCTATCACTACACTCCCTGATGCAGAGTGCCTCCCCATATCTCCTGTAGGCCCCCTTCAGGTACTGGAAGGCTGCTCTAAGGTCTCCCTGGAGCCTTCTCTTCTCCAGACTGAACAACCCCAACTCTCTCAGCGTGTCCTTGTATGGGAGGTGCTTACTTACTAGGGAGGAGGGTAGTACTAAAAGCATACTGAGCTGTTAACTACGTAGCTGAACTAGCCAAACACAACTTTCCTGAGTAGGACAGTGACAAGTAAGAAATGGTGGAAGATGGTAGGAAGACAAGTAGAGGCCGTGACTAAAGATCAGTGAGTCTAATATAACGTCTTCTGAAACGCAATAACAGTGTCTGTAATAAAGCCTATGACTCGCATGGACCCTGAAGGAAATCTGTAATCTGATAACCCAGAGCTTTTCAATTGAAAAAAAGAACACTTGCAAAAAAAATATTTTTTTCTAAGCAGTTGTTTTGATGGACAAGTTTGGAGCTGGAATTAGCTTTGTGTGTATTTGCTTTACAAAACAGTTGTAGTATGGAATTTCGTTAGTGATGTTGGTGCCAAATTCCCTCTCCTTCTCCTCCTCCCTGTTCTTACTAAAAAGAAAAAATCCATATACGAAAGACTGCCAAAACTGAATCTGCAACGTTTTCCAGATAATTCTCATAGTTTTCATTTAATCTTGCATCAGTCATCTGAATCTTAAACAGTACTCTGGCTTTATATAAATTCTGTTTCTATTAACTTTTAAAAAAATTCCCGAAATAAAGAATGTATTGTTCCAGATGGCATAAGTGACAGTCACAGTGGAATCTAGTGTTCATGTCACTTCCTTACATCTTTTTTTATGGGAAGTCTTGCTGATCAGAATAGACATATTGGGCTCTTCAACTGATATTCTCTTAGTTATGAGTTTTGTCAGGTTGTTGATAGTCATTATCTTTTTGAGAGTGTATGTCATATTTATTCAACTTGTATTGAAACTGGGTTAATATTGCTGCTGCCTTTGGGTTTTGTGGGTGTTGTTAAGCTAGATTCCAACTACTCTGTTAAAACTATCCATTTCAGAGCTCTATATATCACTAAGACAAAAGTTTGTTGAGTTCATAAGAGTGGTTATAAGCAGTTGTACTGCAAAATGTCATCTGCAAGGTCAGTTTTCTTTAGACTTTTAAAGTAACCTTTTGCTTAAGTCCTAACCTTTGGTCACTTAGAGTATTTACTTACAAATCAGTCTGCTGAACTGGTAGGAATTTGTGTTCTAACAAACCACTCTCTTCTCATTTTGTATGTTCTTTATTGGGGTTGCAAAAATGCAAAAAGTGCTTGCAAAATTACCTTCTTAGCAAATCCAGTTTTCCCATATACAGTATTGCTTCTATGCTAGCAGAAAAACTGACAAAACCTAGTTTGTTAGAGACTGCGTTATCAGGAAACTCACTTGTTTCTCCTGTTGACTTCCTGTTGTTGCATCACTCCTGTTGTTCTCTCTTTCACAAGTAAAGAAAACAAAGATTACATCAGAAAATGGTACAGCACCTGGAATTAACGGGGTTTTTGGTCCTGAGGCAAGAAGCACCTCAGCCCATCCTCTTTGGTCTGAAACGCCAAATTCAAAGTCACTACTGTTTCATGAATGGGAGCAGTCAGCTTTTAGAGAGATCTACTGCTTTGTCTGCAGAGGGCAATCCTTTCTGTAATATTTCTGTGGTGTCTCAAGTTATTTAAAGGGTTCATAATTAGCTGTATCACCAGTCAGTCCTTTACTGCTGAAATTCTGCAAGGGATTCTTTCTTTTTCATAAAATTCTTGAGTTTGTTTTTATGTGCAGGCAAAGGTCCAGTTCAAAATTTCTCCCCTAATTGCAATCAGTAACCAAAGAAGGCTGTTTACTGCATACTCTGTATGAAGAGTGCACTTGTGTGGAACAGTTTGTAGACTGATAAATAAAAGATTAAAGGGTGCTTCTGGTTTTGCTGTGCAAGTTTTATATGGCATTACTCCTTGATCCCATCGGTATCATTATCTTCTGTTCGGAGGCATTCTGGAACTACGTACTGCTAAAGTTATACTTTCATTTAGGTTTAGTAATTGCTCATAAATTACTGAGAGTTGTCTTCCAAACTGTTTGTGTTTGGTAGACTGAGAATTTAAGTAGTAGTTGTAAATGTTGGGGTTTTTTTGCTTTACATGGCCTTTCCCCATAGTTTTTGAAGTCTTTAGAAGGGGGGGGGGGAAGTCTCAAGAACTAGCGGTGTTAATATGTGTTTATTTTGAAAAGGAAGAAGAGTTGGTGCCAGGGAGGCTGTCTGCAAACTTGTGGTTTAATTTTTACATGCTGTTATGTGCACGGTATGTTGGCCACAAAGTACAGGATTATTTGGATTGCAGTGATTACTGTAAGAGTAGAGTAACAGTAATTAACAAATGTTTAGTAAAAATCCTTTGAGAAACTGATCTGTCAGTCACTTGCAAAGCTAAGTTAATGAATTTTTTTCTGCTTGTATACTTAAAAAAAAACCACATGCACAAAACCACTATGAAACCAGAGCATTATGAGCCTTTGATGAAAATGCAGGTGGATATGAGAAAAATGTTTGCTCATGAAATAAATGAGAAAACAGTAGGATGCACTTGGGCAGAGACAAATTGAAAATACCCTTTTAAAAACCCCAACTCTTTCCCCCTGTCCCCCCATTGTTGAGCACTTGTGCTCTTCCCTATTTAGTATGATACCTTGTATAGGTTGACTTTGACTTTACTTCATACTGAAGTGTGTGTTACTGTTCTTCCAGTTACATTTGCATTTCCTTGCCAATCAGTTTGTGCCATGTAGACAGTCATACGTGGTAGTTTCTGCATAGAGCCAGATTGGTTCAGTTGTGTGAGTTAATTCTGGCACAGCACCACAGGAAATGTTAATCTAATTAAAAACTTTAAAGAAGCATAGTGCATACTCTTCCCTTCATGCAGATCTTTTAGTTGCAAGATAGCTATTTGTATTCATAGAGTTAAATGAATAATATAAGGATGCTGGAGGCCATCTAATCTAAGTTACAGTCAAACCAGGGTCAGCTTCAAAGCACAGAGCCTTCAAGTAGTTGAATTTTTCTATATGTTTCCAGGGAACCTCCTAGGCAACCCGTTGCTGTGGTTCACCTTTCGCATTGTGAATTTTTTTCCTTGTGTCTGTTTGGAATTTGCTGTGCAGCAACTTGTGACTGTTGCCATCTTTTACTTTTGTTGTGTCCTCTGTTGTCTCTGTAACTCTCCATTTGATAGTTGAAGGCAGTGATTAGATTCTCACAAACACACCTCTCCTTCTACCTTCACTTCCACAGGTTGAAGAACATGCTAAGCTTCCTCAGCTTCTTGTACATGATATGCTTCAGGACCCTAGCCAAATTAGTGTCTTTCTACTGCGCTCCCTCCCTCCTGTTTGTTAATGCCTCTCTTGCACTGTGGGCCCCAAAACTGGAAAGAGGTACAGCAGGTACAGCTTAAAGAGTACTGGAGTAGAAGGGAATAATCACTTCCTTTGTACTTAATGCTGTACTCTTCCAAATGCAACCCAGAATGTGGTTAAGTCTTCATTAGTATAGAGATGTACTTCTGGGTCGCATTCAGCACCTGGACCCCGAGGTGCTTTTGTGCGCATCTGCTTCCTAACCACTGGACCCCTGACTCCCCTGACTGCTTGTTGCATGGAGTTTTCCATTTGTCTTTGATTGCATAAAGTTTTTGAGAAACAGCACAATATCATAAGGAATTACTTTATTTTTAAACGTACCAGAAGAACTAGGTCTCTTAAGTGCATCTGAAGAGTTGATAGATGATTGAGATGATGAGGAAGAGTCTCATGGCAATACTGTTCTTTATGAAGTTGTCATACTGAAGTATTGCTAGAAGTTGTTTTAGGAAAAAAATTGATAACATAAATCAACATGGCCAGAGAATATCTACCTGTGAATTCTTAAAGAACCTAGCAATGGTACTTCTGTTATGCTAACTCAGTATATGTATCATTAATGTAGTACCAGAAGGACAGAATGCAACATATCCTGTACTGATTTTTGAAGGGCTTAGATAACTGCAGATGAGTAAGTCAGACTTCTGTTAGGCAAATCAGATGAGCTTCTGACAGAGAGGAGAAGTGAATAAGAGAAGTAGTAGACATATGGATAAATGTGATAATGGGCAGGAGTTAACGGCTTTCCTAGAGGTGGGGTGGGAGGGAAGTTATGAAGTTGGTCTTTTCAAAGTCATGCTTTGGAAGAGTCAACAACCATGTGGATAAGGGTTATCTAATCAGTTCAGTGTCCTTGGATTTCTTAAAAATAACAGCAACAAAAAAACCTTGATTATCAAGGTCCTTAATCAGCCTCTAAAAGAAACTAAGGTGTTATAGAATGGGGCAGTACTCCCATGGGTTAATAATTGGTGAAAACCAAACTAGATACAATGAGGACCCCAAGTGAGCTTTTAGCACTCAAGAAAGATCTTGAAGTCATTCTAGGTTATATGAAAATGTAGTATCGGTGTTTGGTGGGGAACAAGCAAATGGAATTTTGATAACACTTGGAAAGGAACAGGGAATAAAATAGAAAATGTGCTATGGAGTTACACAATAACGTATGGCATTCTTTTGTCATGAATGGTGTGTCCATCCCTGTCCCCTGCAAAAATACATTTGAAAGGGTAAGAGAACTAGAAAGTACATGGGCGACGAGAGCTGTCAAAGGTAAAGAAAGGTGATAAAATAGATGAGATGTCTTAACTTTGGAAAGCAGTTACAACTCTTATACTGGAAATATAATATTGAGATTGCTTTGTTGCTTTTAAAGTAATGAGGAGGAGGTTAAAAAATACATGTTGACCTCCAGGAAGCTGAGAAGAAGATACACGAGCACTAATAGCCAGGGTAGCTTGTATCGCATTACTGCATTCTGCAGAGAGGAAGAACACCCAGAACAGGCTGTGATAGTGGTGGATGTACTTGAAGGAACAGGAAGGCATAACGGGCTTATGTTACAAGCTAGATAGCTACTGACTTTCTGAAAGACCACTGGAAATTTGGTTAATGAAGGAAGAATGGCAGGCTACTGCATCCTGTTNTGTAGACTACCTGAATGTATGAGAGATGATAAGCATCAAGGATTTGTTAGGACCCTTCCTGATACAACTGTTGTAACAATACTTGCCTATTGCTTCTGTATTGGATAATGGGAAAAAGAAAGGAAGAGGAATGGGAGTTGTGCCAGGTTGTTCTGGCCCCATTGGCTCCTTTAGAAATGATCTGAAGGAAAGAGCTGCTAAACCTCTCACCTGACAACCAAATGACAGATGTTTAAGCAAAATGAATGTCTCCAATATTTTAAGACTTGTCACATTATTCTTTTTCTGTAGTTAAGTCTTTTTTGTCTCTTTTTGTTTGTTTTGTTAGTTTTTAATTTTTTTTTTAACTATGGCATAAAGTGTTAAGTTGCTAGAGGATACCTGGCTTGATATTTCTGTAGCTGAATTTTTGTTTTACATGGCTTAAGACTTGCTTGCCTGTCCATGGTGATTGTGGGTGGCTTGAGAACAGGAAGAGAGCAGCTTTCCCTGCAGAATTGATCTACTGCGTTGCGTGTATTTTGCTCATATATTGGATTCTTGAAGCCTTGTTTTCTAATTCCTCGCTTTCAGCTGGGAGGGAACACTTAGAGGAAGGTAGGGAATATTCTCTTGGAAAGGCCTCTGCTAAACAAATTTTATCTCCTGTAGACCAACGTGCCTCAGAAGGGTATGTCATATGCTGGAGCATTCAGTATGTTTTTCATGTGGTGCAGGAAAGATTTCAATAGCCACAAAGGACAAAGGTAGAAGAGGAGGGGATTATGCTTTCTGTCAGATGCCCATTGCCTCTATTACTCTGCTTTAAGAGAAAAATCTGAATAC